>JAJTUV010003421.1:0-132573 GCA_021653895.1 Mastomys natalensis | reverse complement strand
AAAAAAAAAAGATATTTTTTAAAAAAAAAGTTCAATTAGTTTGGGGCAGATTAATAAGCTAAGGGAAATTTACAAAACCATGAATAGTCAAACAATGTTGTTAAAATTTCCCAAAAAGCATTTCTTATAGTCCCAGAAAAATCTTTAAATCTATATGAAGAAAAGATCTTTAATTGCTAAAATAATTTGAGCAAAAAGAAAAATAGTATCTTTTTTGAATGAGTGAGTGAGGGAGTGAGGTGTGTGTTGTGTGTTGTGTGTGTGTGTATGTGTGTGTATCTCATAAACTCATACATTAAATAAAGGGAGCTATTAATCAGATTATTTGAAGGAGAGAGGACCACCATATTATATGGAAATCTTCTCATACAGGTGATGTGGAAACTTCTAGTTTCTTTGGAAAATTTAGTTATGTCAAATGATGCTTTTCTGGGGCACCAGGTGAAAGGATATCTTATTAAAGCAAACACGTGAAATACTGTTTTCCTGAAGTAGATACAGATGAAAAACATGTTTTGATATAACAAACACATGAAAGAATTCTTGATGAAGGAGTATAAATACAACCCCTCAGACAGTGGGAGACAACACCGAGCTTCAGTTTGCTCTCCTTCACTATTCTTCACTCAAGCACACATGTTCACCTTCCATAGTGTGTTGAGCTGGCAAGCCCATCATTCTGTTGCTGTGGCCAGTGTTGCCAGCAACTCCTTCAGGATTTTAATACAGACTGAAGGCCAGCAACTCTTCAGGAATCCTCTAGGACTCCAGCAGCAGATTGGGACTGCTAAGACATCCAGTCTCATGGATGGAACAACTCCCAGATTCTCTGTTCTTTGCCCCGAGGCTGACATTACTGGACTACTCAGACCATTTGTTAGCCTGTAAGCTGGTCTAATAAATCCCATTTCTACTCTCACTCCATCAGTTCTGTTCCCTTCAAAAACCCTGACAATCCAAAGATGAACCTGGGAGACAATATTTCAAGGGAGCCTCACCATTTCCCTGGAGTGTACCTGGAGGGATCCATGGCTCCAGATACATACTTAGCAGAGGATGGCTTTGCCTTACAGCAATGGGAGGGAAGGCCCTTGGTCCTGGGGAGGTTTGATCCCCCAGTGAAGGGGGATGCTGGAGTGGTGGGGCAGGAGAATGTGGGTGGATGGGAGAACACTCTCATACAGGCAAAGGGAGGAGGAGGGCAGATGTAGGAAGGGAGACTTGATGGAGGGGTACCCGGGAAGTGGGATATCATTTGAGATGTAAACGAATGGAATGATTTATTAAAAAAAAAGATTTCAAGGAAGATAATCATGCACAGAAAAATATTGTATCATAGTCTTATCTATATGATAAATCTACAAATCAAGAGAGGAGATTTTAATTGTCTTCATCACACACACACACACCACACACACACACTCACACAGACACTATGCAGTAAGGGATATATGACTTGAGTTAACTATTTTACTACATATTTATGCATCAAAGCATAATTTTGCATACTCTAGATATAATTAGCAATTCAAACATTTTAAAAAATAAACAACAAAGCAAACAAACTAGAAAATCAAAGTCAAAATTAAAACCACCAAATTATAAAATAACCCTCACAAAATTCCAGAAGTCACCCTTTCCATTTCTCAAGATAAAGAAAATAAAATTGTCTCTAGAAAGCTAGACAAACCTAAGTAGATGGTTTAATAATCCAGTACAATAAGATACAACCTATTTTTTCTTGGAAAAAAGAAAACAATCCACCATTTCCACAACAGTGGAGATTTTTCTTACTTTTGGAGACTATACAGTGATTATAGAAAATGCCTTAAGTGGAAACTTCGATACATAAATTGATTTTGAATTAGATATTCAAATACCAGCAGGAAGGTTTCTGGGTTAATATGAGTAAAAGATAATATTAATTCTTGATGAAAATATATTCCTTGCTTTCTCTATTAAAGAAGTTATTCATGCTGCCTAAGATGAAAATTTATGTCAGCAGAAATTACATAGGCTCTGCCAAAAGCAATACACCTCAACTGTTTTTGGAGCCCAGTGAGTTTAAAAAGCATTAATTTGGGACCAAAATGAAATACCTATGTAGCAACCAATTATCAGAAGCAAGTAAATTAGTAGTTTTGAGCAATGGCCTCACTTTCTATTTTGAAATCCAGATGTTGCATTCCATTTCCAGAAATATTATAAAACACTAAATGGTGTAAAGGAGTATTTATATGTGTCTTTTTTAGCCATTTAGAGTCAAAACTATATAGTAGATTTCCTTCTCCACTCAGAACTTACTGCAGACCATATTTGAGTATATAATAGCATATTCATTGTTTTTTTTTTAAATTTAAGGATTTCATGCAGTAGTACACCATATTTACACACTTCCCACCATATTGACCTCCTCCAACTCCCCTTATGTCCCTCAACCACCTCTTTAAAATTTGACTTTCTCTTTTATATTTATTTTTGCTATTTGACTGTCCTGCCTGTCTATCATCTATCTATCTATCTATCTATCTATCTATCTATCTATCTATCTTGTGAAGTTATCTTTCATCTATCTTGGTGTGCTCATTTGTATAGTTTTTGAAGGTCCTGTACAGCCATCTATACTGCTGAGAGTTCATGGGAACAACATCTCTAGTCTATCCACAAGACACTCTCATGCAGCAGTTCTCCTTGTCCACAGACTTATAATTTTTTTTGTTCCCTTTTCCACTGCATTAGCTGAGAATTAGTTGTAGGTGTTGTATTACATATGTAACATTTGGAGCTTGAAAACCCAGTTACCTATCTGTATTTTGACTGGCTGGACTCTCTAACAGTTTCTATCTGCTGCAAAAGTAAGCTTCTTTGATAAGATGTGAGGACTGCAATTATCTGTAGTTGTAAGGATGGTAGTAGCAGGTTCTTTTCCAGGGCCCATGACCTCTCCAGTCATGTATAGCTGGCTAGGCTTACAATGACAGGCCTGAGTTTCTGACAATTGAGTGGGCTTTATGTTCAGTTAGACAGGTGTTGGTTGCCTCTAATATGCTAGTGCTACTATTACACCACTGAGGGTATCTTGCCTGTCTGGTTTTTGTTGTATTTCTCAGGCTTTGTAGCTGTATAGATCTATTGATAACTTCTCACCCTTGGCAACACGAATGGCCTTCCAACACTATGAAAAGTAGCCTTCAGGGATGGAGCTTCTTGTTTACTAGCAGCTCATTTTACTTAAGTCCATGCTCGTCATGAACTCTAACCCACTGAAACTGTAAGCCCCAAATACTTTCTTTTGTAAGTTGCCTTGGTTATCATGTCTTATCATTGTAATAGAAAGGTATCTAAGACATCTGTCCCAATTTTCCCCCTTTCCTTCCTCATAGCACCCATGTCTTGCTCTTCTCCTCTCTAGAGATCCTTATCTCCTCTCCCTCAGTGGTCCTTTCTACCTTCCTGGCTTCTATGGTTGTACCAGTTTATATATTCAAAACTAAAGATTCAGATCTGGAATCTACAAGTAAGAGTGTCTTAGGAATTACTATAGCTGTGATGATACAAAGCAGCTTAGGAAGAAAAAGGTTTTCTTGGCTTACATATCCTACATCACAATACATTGAAGGAATCTATTATGGGTAATATTTAAAAAAGGTTAGTTCTTGGGCCAACTATCTAAGCAGTGGCTTGCTCTGCTTAGCTCTTCTGCCATGTTCCGCAATCAGGGGTCACACATGCGCCACAGCTAGAAAAAGTCAGCCAGAAAAACCAGCCCTGGCACCCACGAGACACCAGCGTGGGAGATGGCTCTGCCAATTGACCACACGGTCTCCACAAAGTTGGACTGAGCCCAGACTATCCCACCATCCATGTGGTACCCAGTAGAAATGAGACTCTAATGCTTAAAGATTATCCTAAGGCTTTATGTGTTTGGTAATGCTCAATTAACAAGATGCCCACACAATTAGAGGTGTGTCCCAATATCTAACCTTATAAGTTGATACCCAGGACTGCTCTAGATATTTGCATGGTCTTCCATGGCTCCTACATGTCTCTTTTTTCTCCTTCTCTTCCTCTACTTACTCCTTCCACATTAGTTCCTTCCAATTTACCGAGTTTATGGTAAATGTTGTAGGGAAAATATCCCACTACAGGAATCTAAGGCAGGAACTCAAAATAGATCTGGAACTTGGAGAAGGGGGCTTATGCATATGCCATGGAGGCATGCTACTTACTGATTTATTCCTCATGGCTTGCTCAGTCTGCTTGCTCTTTCTTTCTTTCTTTCTTTGTTTCTTTCTTTCTTTCTTTCTTTCTTTCTCTTCTTTCTTTCTTTCTTCTTTCTTTCTTTCTTTCTTTCATTTCTTTCTCTCTTTTTCTCTCTCTTTCTTTCCTCTCTTTCTTTCTCTCTCTCTCTCTCTCTCTCTCTCTCTCTCTCTCTCTCTCTTTCCTCTCTCCCTTCCTCCCTCCCTCCTTCCCTTCCTTCCTTCCTTCCTTCCTTCCTTCCTTCCTTCCTTCCTTCCTTTTTTTCTTCCTATCATAATTCAAACTATTTAATGTATATTTTGAATATTGTAGAACAGGCTTTAAATCTTTGTATTCAATTTAGAAATATGTGAATTTAGTTTATTTTGCAACAAAATTTGAGAGGGGATATTTCGTTTTTTGAATTTCGTCTGTCCCAGGTGTGTAAAAGTGAGTTGATATCATCATCATCATCATCATCATCATCATCATCATCCCATCTCATATATTACATTTGGACCACAGTTTCCTCTCTCTGTCCTCTCTCAATCTCTTCCCCCACCTCCCCTCTCTTCCACATCAATGACCCTCCTTTTTCCCTCAGAAAAGAGCAGGTCTCCCAAAGGACATCAAACAAGGAATAACAAACTACAATAATATCAGGCACATTCCATCACATCATGGCAGGGTGAGGCAACTCAATATGAAGAGAGGTGTCCCATAAGTAAGCAGAAGTGTCAGAGACAGCCCAGGGTCCCATTGTTAGGATTCCCACAAGAACATCAAACTACTTAGCCATAACTCATATGCAGAGGATCTTGGTCAGACCTCTATAGGCTCCCAGATCTCTTCAAGTTCCCATGAGTCCCAGTCAATCGATTCTATGGGCCTTGTTCTCGTGGTGTCCCTGATGCCTTTGGTTCCTTCCTCTCATTCATCTGCAAGAGTCCACAAGCTCTGTCTAATGTTTCGCTGTGGGACTCTGCATCTGCTCCACCAGTTCCTGAATAAAATCTCTCTACTCTCTTTGATGAAGATTCTCCAAGGCTCCCGTCCCAGAACACTTTGTAGGCAGGACAAACTGTAGGTCAAAGGTTTCGTGGCCGGGTTGGTGTCCCAATTCCTCCACTTCCTGCCTTGCTGGGTTACAGAAGATGGTTGTTTCAAGGTCCCCTTCCTCCATTACTAGGAGTCTTTGCTAGGGTTACTCTCTTAGATTCCATAAAGTTTCCATTATGCCAGGTTTCCACTTGCCCATGAAGTGCCCACAATTCTAGCTGTTTTTCATAGTATTTTCTCTCTACCTCCAACCAACCTATATGTCCCTCAACCAAATAATGGATAAAGAATAGTGGTATATTTATACAATGAAGTATTACTCAGCTATTTTTTTTTTTTAAAGACATCATGAATTTGTAGGCAGTTGGGTAGAACTAGAAAAATCATGCAAAGTGAGGTAATACAGACTTAGAAAGACAAACATGGAATATATTCACTTATAAGTGGATATTAGTTGTAAAGTAAAAGACAATCTTGCTACAATCTAGACTCAGAGAGTATAAATAACAAGGAGGGCCAAAGAGAGGATGCAAGGATTTCACTTAGAAGGGGAAATAGAATAAATTTCATGAGTGGACTGGGGTGTGTAGGGTTGGGAACAGGAAAGATCAGCCTGCTTTCTTATAGCACCTAGGACCATAGGCCAAGAAATAGCTCCACCACAATGGGTGGGCCCGGTGGGCCCTCCCCTGTCAATCACTAATTAAGATGCCTACAGGCCATTCTGATGGATGAGGTTTCTCAACTGAGGTTCCCTTGTCTCAGATGACTCTAACTTTGCCAAGTTAACACAGGAAGTCAGCACATAAAGGATATACAGAATTTGCCTTTCTGGTTCTGAGTTACCTCTCTCAGTATAGTTTCATCTATTTACCTGTGAATTTTATAATTTGATTTTTTTCTTACAGATGAATAGAATTCCACTGGTTATACATACCAGAGCTGCAGTATCTACACATCAAGTTGATGGACATCTAGTTTGCTTTCCATTTCTTAGCTATTGTTAATAGTGTCAAGGAACATGCCTGAACAAATATGTATGTAAAAACTCATCAAATGGAAGAGTATATTAAATGTTAAAACCTTAATTTGCCAATAGGTAATTGTAGTGAATACACATGATGTTAATGTGATAGAAGAAACTTAATACTATTACCATGGTTTCTAAACAAAGTCCTGCATTTTACTTTATGCTTACCATAGTAATTACTATCTGATGTTGTGTATCAGGTAAAATTAATTACCATATTTCCCAAATCCTCTCATTTGGTCTTATTGATAGTCTATGGGATACCTTCATATTTAGAGTAAAATCACATTGAGGAAGAACATTCCAGTGATTGGATATGCATCTTACATTTCTGAGTAATTCAAAAAATTGAAAGAGATGTACTGCTTCCTAGGTAAGTGAGATTATAGTGGGGTTGCACCTGAGATGAGGCACTGCATACAGTGCAGACACTGGGAACAAGAGGCAAAGTACAAACATTTAGAATGAGGCTATGAACATTGCATATGAAAAAGAAGGCAAGAATGAAGAACAGCTGGTACTGTTTGAAAGAATACCACTATGCAGGCCAAGGGAGGAAACTATCTTATCTGGAAACTCAAAGTTTGCTAAATATGGCTTGGCTAAAAGAATTTAGGGTTACAATGTAGTTGAGCAATTACTATATTGACAAAATTTAAGAATAAAGGCAAACTCTTGGTGTACTTAAGCAGCAGAGCAGCCAGAACAAGCAACAACAAAACAACAATGACAAAACAATAGGCTAACATTTATAGAGTACTTGAATATTCTGTTAATTCTTTAGAACATTAAGGAGATATGCATGCTTATAATTTAAAAATGTTGAAACCTTTTCTAGAGAGCAAACAGTAGCCTTGATTTAGGTTACTAAATGGGACTCTTACATTTATATATCCACTCAAGAGTCCCTAGAATTCCAAACATACACTTGCAGAAACAATCTGCAACTGGTGAAATCATACACCTGCCAGAGCACAAGGCAAAACTTAGTCTACTGCTGTGGACAATATGAAGCAGTCCCATATCCTGCACCTAGAATTAAAACAAAACCATATTCCTATAACATTCTGTGTCTTTTTTAAAGGACAAGCTAAAACTCTCACTACACTTTCCACTTTCTGTTTTAAGCCATTAATTATGCTGTATTTAAGAGAAAATTATAAATAGAGGCATTTTCTTTTTTGTAATTAGAAATTTTAATAATCCAAAGAATACATAAAGAACACTTGAAGAAATCCATAATTTTTTCTTCATACAAAATGATTTAGAAGGGCAGGATAAAGACATGTATTTGATATTATTTAAAAGTCTTTACAATTCTTTATTGTAAATCTTTTTATTATTGGATATTTTCTTTATTTACATTTCAAATGTTATTCCTTTTCCTAGTTCCCTCCTCAAACTCCCTATCCCAATCCCTTTCCCTCTGTTTCTATGAGGGTGTTCCCCTACCCACCCACTCCTTACTCCCCTCCCTGCCATTCCCCTATACTGGGGAATCGAGCATTCACAGGACCAAGGACCTCTCCTCCCTTGATGCCTGACAAGGCCAAAACTGGAAAATCTGGATAAAATGGACAATTTTCTAGACAAATGTTAGGTAACAAAGTTAAATCAGGATTAGATAAAGCATCTAAACTGTCCCATAACCTCTAAAGAAATAGAAGCAGTCATTAAAATTCTTCCAACCAAAAAAGCCCAGGACCAGATGGGTTTCATGCAGAATTCTATCACACTTTCAAAGAAGACCTAATACCAATACTCTTCAAACTATTCCAAAAAATAGAAACAGAATGAACACTACCCAATTCGTTCTATGAAGCCACAATTATGCCTATACCTAAATCACACAAAGACCTAACAAAAAAAGAGGACTTCAGACCAATTTCCCTTCTGAATATCAATGCAAAAATACAATTATGCTTATACTTAAACCACACAAAGACCCAAAAGAAGAGAACTTCAGACCAATTTCCCTTATGAATATTGATGCAAAAAGTACTAAATAAAATTCTTGCAAACTGAATCTAGAACACAAATAAACAATCATCAATCATGATCAAGTAAGCTTCATCCCAGGGATGCGGAGAGAGTTCAACATAGGGGAATCCATCAATGTAATCTACTATATAAACAAACTAAAAGGGGAAAAAAAACCCATGATCATCTCATTAGATGCTGAGAAAGTCTTTAACAAAATTCAACACCCCTTCATGGTAAACATCTTGGAAAGGTCAGGAATTCAAGGTCCATATCTAAACATAATAAAAGCAGTATACAGGAAACCAGTAGTCAACATCAACTAAATGGAGAGAAACTTGAAGTGACCCCAAGAATTCCACCAGAGACCTCCTAAGCCTGATAAACAACTTCAGCAAAGTGGCTGGATATAAAATTACCTCAAACAAATCAATAGCCGTTCTCTACTCAAAGGATAAACAGGCTGAGAAAGAAATTAGGGAAGTGACACCCTTCACGATAGTCACAAAGAATATAAAATAACTTGGTGTGACTCTAACCAAACAAGTGAAAGATCTATATGACAAGAACTGCAAGTTGAAGAAAGAAATCAAAGAAGATCTTAGAAGATAGAAAGATCTCCCATGCTCATGGATTGGCAGGATTAATATAATAAAAATGGCCATCTTGCCAAAAGCAATGTACAGATTCAATGCAATCCCCATCAAAATTCCAACTCAATTCTTCACAGAGTTAGAAAGAGCAATTCTCAAATTCATTTGGAAATAACAAAAAGCCCCAGTATATCAAGAACTATTCTCAACAATAAAAGAACTTGCAGAATCATCATCCCTGACCTCAAGCTGTATTACAGAGTAATAATGATTAAAAACTGCATGGTATTGGTACAGAGACAGGCAGGTAGAACAGTGGAATTGAATTGAAGACCCAGAAATGAACCCACACACCTATGGTCACTTGATCTTTGACAAAGTTGCTAAAAACCATCCAGTGGAAAAAAGACAGCATTGTCAACAAATGGTGCTGGTTCAACTGGATCGAGGTCAGCATGTAGAATAATGGAAATTTACCCTTCTTATCTCCTTGTACAAATCTCAAGTCCAAGTGGATCAAAGACCTCCACATAAAACCAAAAACCTGAAACTAATAGAAGAGAAAGTGGAGAAGAGGCTCAAACACGTGGACATAGGGAACAATTTCCTGAACTAACAGCTTATGCCTTAAGATTCAACAATAGACAATAGGACCTCAGAAAATTACAAAGCTTCTGTAAGACAAAGGGCACTGTCTATAGGACAAAATGGCCACCAACAGATTGGAATAGAGGCATTTTCAATAAAATAAGTGCTTTTTGGATCAGTGGCCAAAGTTTTTCAGGAGACTGTACCTTCTGAATTCTATCTTTATCAATCTTGATTTTATACACAGCTTTTCATTTCCTATGGAAGCAAGCAAACCAGCATCTCCAACACAAAACTTTTGTAGACCTCCCTTCTGATGTTAACATAACCTTATTAGACTGATTTAATTCCACAATTTTTTTCTATAACCTGGTCACTCTCAGTTGTTCATATTTGTGCTGCCAGGCCTCTAGCCAGGCTCCCAGAGCTGTTTCCTGGTGGTAAGAAATTACCTTGGATATCTCTCTCAGGCCAAATATCAGTCCTTGTTATAATGCCTCCACACCCCAGGAATCCTAGGCCTTCTTTTTTCTGGTTAATATCTCAAGAACCCTTGCCACTGGAAACAACTTGTTCACTTCTCCAGTGGAAAGTATCACATTCTCACAGTTAACACACTGGACATTTTGAGACCTGAGACCTTTAATACCTTGGTCACAGTTCCTCTGCAAATGACAAAAATTTTCCTCAATATAAGCACTGGGCATTTTTATGTTGAAAACCCTTAGCAATAACTTGTCCTGTGCTATTAACATGATACTTATGAGAACCAACATCAATTGTGTCCCTTAACCATTTGTCTGTGGCGCTGTTGCAACTTTAATGATCTAATGAACTCTTTTACATTTGGTATTCACACTCTCAAACCTAAGAGTCTCTTGTGGTTTTGGTCACAGCTGAAACCAATCTTTGCAAAAAGTCAGTGAAGGCTGCTCCAGAACCCTTATAATATTGGTACCTCAACTTTGTCCCAAGCTCTTAAAGCTGCTATACAACATTGCTCTATAATGACATCATCAAATCTAATCTGTTCGTGTAGGTCAGAGTACCAACCTTCACCTAGCAACTGATCTTTGCACATTATTCATTCTCTTTGCTCTATTTCATTACTCAGTACTTGAGGTTTCTTACCTCAACCATGATTAACCATTGATACCACAGCTGTTACCAGCCTCTTGCCTTGGGGAATAATTCTATTTTTGGTAGCCCAGTTACTTAATATTTATTTTATATGAGGTGAATTTATCCCATAGGAAATCACAGCCTCTTTAAAACACCTCAGATTTATCATGTCTATAAGACACCACCCTATTACATCGTAATCATGATCCACACTATTAGCAGGCATGTGTATAGGATTACTGGGAAAACTGGTGGTGATTTTGTACAACCAGCCCTCTATCTTCTGTGGCACAGTTGAGTTTAGATTAACCCTTTCTTTCAAAACCCTGTTCCATGCTGAGCTTCGAGGAATGGAAACTAAAAATGTGCCACACTAGGCATAGCTAGGATCTGCCTTCTAGTGCAGTTTGTTTTCCTCTTTCTTCCTGGGGGAAACTGGGACCTACAGACATTCTACAGCACTGACTCCTTTCTGGCTGAATCCACTGAATCCACACACCTCAACAGAGCGACCAGCACAAGCCTCTGAACTGCTGATAACAGGTACTCTGGCACAGGGACAAGAATAGCTCCACCTTGAAAAACCCTGTCTTCTCTGATGAGGGATGTGACTCATTTCATGTGGGACCCAAACTAAGGGGCACATTTGGTCACTGTCGTTCCTTTGCAGTGCCACACATGTAGCTAAAAGGTCGAGAAAGAACTCCATGGCTTCACTGGAAGGTCTACTGGAATAGCCCTAAGAAGTGCTGCTTCAGCTCTGTCTGTTCCTCTGTCCACTGGCATATAGCCTAGGTTGGTCTAGTGATGAATTTTATTGTATTCTCATCTTGCTTGATCCTGAAAGCACCTCAGCCAAGTGAAATTTTGCTCATGTCTGTGACACACTATTCTTTGTTCTTTGGTGTATAGACTACTGAGAAAATCAGGGTGTCATGTTGTACCAACACTCTATAGTCAGGCATGCACAGTTGTGGAGTTTGAACTTCTCCTTAGTTGGCATTCTCAGAGTGGCAACAGAAAGAATTGCTACCATTTTAAATATGTTACTACTTGCATCACCACTATACCTTGCCTAACTTCTAATAATAAGACTGGATGTGCATGTTATAGAGCAGAGATAAGTGATATCTGTGGACTCCTGCCTACAGATATTATTAAATTGTTATTCAAGTTTTTTGGCTCTTCAGTGATGTAATGTGTGCACTGAACTTAGGTCTATGCTTCATATAAAAAGCTCATTACTTTAAGACTTGAAATACACTAGGTAAAGACTTTTCCAACACTAGTGTGTATGTGGACCTTATGAAGACGAGGTATGATTCTGTGGCTTTCGGAAGGGCAGGGATTTGACATTTCTAGAGAGGAGCATGTTGTGAATAATAATAGCCTAATAGTTTCTAAATGAAATAGTCTGCCTCTTAAATGATCTATGTATTTTGTGTAAGATGTTTCATACAAACAACAAAAGCTTAAGTATTTCAATGTCAAAGGAAAAAAGAATTTGTTAAGATGATGTCAGACAGTTCACAGCTTTGATGGAGCTCCTTATGAGGAAGGTAGTAGGGCTAAAATCATCTCATCTCAGGAGTAGGTACCCAGGAATGCACTACAGCACTAGCTTTGAATAGACATTCTCTTTGTGGGTGCCAAGTAAGATGCATTAACAAGATTTGGGTCTTCTGACTAAAAACTGGATCCTTGGCTATCATAGATGAAGTAGAGATGCTTGGTTGGCCTTGAAGTTGTACATTTTTCTATGAACAATTTCAACATTCCTGGCTTGAAAATTGGATTTGTCATGCTGAAATCATAGTAGTCCCTTTAGTTGTTGGAACTTCTTTAAATATATTGTCATATTTGGCACAGTTCTGAGGAATTCTCCCAGAACTGGAAGGGTATTTAAATATTGCTCTTGGGCATCTCAAAATGAAAAATACCCCATCTCCTACATGCTGGAGCAGGAGTGGCAATGGGATCCACACAAGCACAATAGATCCTTTTGAGAATTAATGCAGTTTACAAACATGTTATAAAATTTCATATAAAGTTATCAGGGGGAGAACCACCTAGAATTTTCATGATTTCCAACTCCTATCCTACTCATCTAGTGAGAGTCCCTTGAGAGTTTTCTTCTGTTGACCTACGTAACTCTCTGCATGGACATTGGGGATTAGTGGGGAATCCATAAGCAACAACAACAACAAAAACAACAACAACAGGATAATGAATAAGATTTAATGAAGAAATTAATGCACACATGAGAGGCTGCAGAGAGAAAGAGGCTAAAAAGAATGTGACATCTCTGTGGCATAGAATTAATAAAGTCTTTAACAGTATTCATGTTTAATGGTGTATAGATGAAATTTTGAGTTAAAAAATTCACCACACAGGTTCAGCGGGGAAATACTTCAAGTTGTATCTAAGAATGATCAAATGAACATTTAAAACACAAGTATAACACATACACACACAGACATGCACACATGCATACACACACACACCACACACACACACACAAACACATTCCTTCATGGCTCAGCCTTTGCAGTGCTGTTATTATTGGTGCCAGAGTTTAACCAGAGGACGTTTTATGACTGTTAAATCCCCCTGAAAGCAAAGGTTACAATGGAAATGCTGACAGGAGCAACACTATGGCAACATTTGTGAGACTAGTTTTATTAAAACAATAAACAACTTTTTTTAAAAATGTGAGTGATATAAAAAGGTAGAGAAAATGAAAAAAAGAAAGAGAGAGGAAGGAGAAAAAGAAGGAAAGGAAAGAAGGGTTCCTTTCTGAGTCTAATTAACCCTCTTTGGTGTTTCCTTGCCTTGGCTCTGATCTACAACGTGCTGAGTCTCTCCATGCAGATATTGGTTTGAATTCAACCTTTACAGAGCAGCTCCTTACAAAAGGACAATAAGGTACTGTGAAAGGGAGCTTAGATCTGCACAGGGGCTATGGATTATGGACATACCCAACGTCTTGGACATACTTAGAATTGCATTAGAATCCATATTTTAAATTCCTAATTAAATTTGTACATGGTTTGATTTGGATTATTATCTATCAAATTATGTATGTTTCCTTCTTTATTGCCAAATAACACATCAAGTTCAAAGGAATACAGCCTGTTGTATATAATGTGTATGCCACAGAGAAAGCTGAAGTTTACCTAAAGCAACATAGTCAGAGGACCAGAGACGTTTAAGTCCATATCACATTTGGCACCTACAAGGGGAATTGTGGTGACCTTGCAGGGGTCATGGGGAGAAGAAGAGGTAGTCGTCTCAACTTCTCATCAAGTTGACATTATGTGCATAGTGTTTGCAAGTAAAGGGAGTGTATCATGAAAACAAGAAATGTCCAGGAAACAGGTTTACAAAGAATAAACTCAGGTGCTAAGCATCAGTAAAGAAAGACTAAGGTGCCAAGACAATCAGATAAAATAGAATAATATTCTCCCTCAAAAGACATTCAAAATTATTTTCCTGTTTACTAAGATACAAGAAGAACAAAGGGAATGGTGGTAAGTACCTGCAAAGCACAGTAAATTGGTGAGACATTTTGTAGGCAGCCGTGTTAAGATAGCACCTGGGACGGTTGCAAAGTCTAGACTACACCTGACGATGTAGCAGCTGGCTTCCATGTGGCCAGCTCAGCTAACTGTAAACAAGTCCTTTGTGCATGTGTCGCCTCGTGCCCCTCCCAAGCGGGCTATGCAAATGAGGTATGGCAGCTTAACCTACTGAGAGAACACTCACCAGCCTGCCTGGGAAGATATATAAGCAGCTTGTTTCCGCTGCTGGGGTCCCGTCCAGAAGTCAAGATTTGTACCGAATAAGCTGACTGAGAAGGATCCACCGTGTTGTTCTTAATTGCTGTCACGACGCGACACATTTTCTATTGCCTAGAGAAGGGCTTGCTGACCTCACTAGAACGAATGTGTCCAAATTTGCTTTGCTAATTACATTTCATGGGGAATCTCTCTGCTCACATCTTCCACCTGCCAGCTTCCATCAGCCTTTTAAAAAATTAAAATTATTTTTTAATTCACTTAATGTTCCAATCACAGCCCCCTCACCTCCTTTCTTCCCAGTCACACCCTTACAACCCTCATTGCCCCTCCCCTTCTCCTCAGAGAAGGTACCACACCACTCTGGGGCATCTAATCCCAGAAGGTCCAGGCATATCCTCTCCCACTGAGGCCCAACCAGATAGTCCAAATAACAGGGTGGTGGTGGGGTGAGCATGGGGTGATCTAGTGGCAGAGAACAGAGTCCAAGACATTTTCCATTCCACTTGTTAAGGGAAACACACGAACATCAAGCTGCATATTTGCTAAAATGTGTAACGGGTCTAAGTGCAGCTCCTGTATGTTCCCTGGTTGGTGGTCCAGGCTCTGTGAGCACCATAGTTCCAGGTTAGTTAACTCTGTATGTCTTTTTGTAGTGTACTTGAACCTCCAACTTGCTCACTTCTATCTAGCACTCTTCTATAAGAGTCCACAAGCTCTGCCTGATGTTTGGCTGTGTATCTCTACACCTGTCTTAATCTGATGCTGGATGAAGCCTCTCAATGGATAGTTTTTCTAGGTTCTTGTTTGCAAGCATAGTAGAGTATCATTAATACTGTTAGGAGTTGGCTTTCATGGGATGGGCCTCATGGGTTGGCTATTTCTTCGGTCCCTGCTCCATCTTTATCACCGCACATTGTGTAAGCAAGGCAAATTTCAGGTTGAAGGTTTTGTGGGTGGATTGATGTCCTCTTCACTTTTCGGAAATCCTGCCTGGCTACATAACGTGACCATTTCAGTCTCTGTATCACCCTCTGGTAGGAATCTAAGCTAAGGTCACCCCCACCCCATAGACTCCCTGTATCTTCTTCCGTCTTAGATCTCCAGCTAGTCACCAGAGACCCCCTCATCCATTTACATTCTTACTCTCTTTTTAAAAATGGACATTCTTAACCAGCCGAGTATTAGAATCACTTGTGCCAGGGCCACAGGATTTGGAGCAGGTCTTTAGCTCAGGGCATAGGTGCATGGCAGGGGTTATTAGAATTCCCAAGTGACTTCAGTGAAGATAAGCCTCTTAGCTGCTGACCTTAGGGTGTTCCGAACCCAGGGAACTCTTAGCTAAAGAGGAACTACAGTAATTTGTGGCAGGACAGTTTCTTAGGGTAATTTGCTTGTTATCAGGATTCACAATATAGTCCTATAGCACAAAGCCTGCTTAAGGCAGATGTTTGAGCGGCACTAACAAAGGCAACTCTTTCTTCTCTAACAAGTAACAGCAGGCCCCTGTTTAAAGCATGATCTGTTGGAGCTAACTCCTTGGTAAACTGTTGTAAGTAACTCCTTGGTAAGCCAGCTGATCATTGCTTGGCTGCAGAAAACAACATTGTAGATAGCAGCTCATTCATAGTTGGAGAAACTCCAGCCCTCCTGGGTCTGTTGGAGCTTAAGTTCATGCAATTGGGAAGGCTGGGGTTATGAGTTGTTACAATCATTTGAAGAATTGTATTGAATTCAGTTCAATCAATTTCTTCTTCATCAGTTGTTCCTAAAGCCAAGGCACTGGAGAATGTGGATAACATTTGGGGTATGTAAAGGCCTAAGACAAGGTCAGCAAGGACACAGACAAGCCAGTGGAAATGGTTCTCTTCCTCATGCACTTTTGAAACTTTTTCTGATGGTCACATTTTCATGATTATGAACTGTTGATGTGGGCAAGAGTTGGTCTCTAAGCAGCCAACAAATAGCCTGTATACAAGCAAGCACTCCTTCTGGTTCATCGATTGGAAACATCTTTTTAGTCATCTAGTCTTTCATGACTCCCAGTGATCTTTATTAATCATATGGGGGAGGGAGATGGGCATATGCTGGGACCACACAGAGTCACAACTTCAGTTCATAAACAGTGCTTCTCCCTTGAGCAGATGATGTTTGTAGAGCTTAAATACTCTTGGGACTCTGATAAGAATTATGGGTCTTTTGTTTGTGTGTGAGTGCTAGGCACGGTCTTCCTCACCAGGAGCATGACATCCTGAGTAGCAACAGCTAACATCTAGCAAAGTAGACATTGAGATGGGATGCATAAAACTTTAGTTTTAATTGTTCTTTGAGGATCTCCTAAGAAAGAGCTCCTCTTCCCATAAGCCTTTGGGAGTGATCCCTTCAATCAATGGTTTCTTCAAAGCAGAAAGGATAAACAATCCAAAACATCCCAAAACATCCCAGCTTGCCATGTGAATTGTCTTAAAGAACAGCTTAAGTATATGTGAAAAGTATGTTTTCATTTTCCAAGGAGCTTCATTTTCCTTAGGAGAAGGAAGGCCAGGATGGCCACAGTGACGGTCCTACAGATCCATGCACATATGTCAATAAGCAGAATTTCCTAAATCTATCACAACAGTGGAGAATAGAAGCAACTTTTAGGAAAGCTATTATTTCATTATCATCTTTGTTATATGTTAAAATTTATTGTGAGTCCTCTGCTTTTTCTATTTTTGCATTCATTTCAGAGGTTTTACAAGACTGTTTTTACAGCATCTCATTGGATTTCTGTAAAATCCCTATGGTATAGGGAAGACTGGCATTTTATTATCTGTAGGTTATAGAAGTGAGATGTTCAATGACTAACATGATTTCCTGCCATAGAACACTCTATAAATAAATTTTAAAAAAGACATTCCCAAAAGTTACCGGGAATGGGACCAGAAACCTGACTCAATTTTATGTACTTCCCCAAACTCTATGCTTTCTATCCAGTAAAAACATTTCCTTGGTAAATTACTCATCGCAATCTACTGCCCTTTAAATGCATTGAAGATTAGAGTCTTGGTGCTGTCCTTTTAATGTTTTATATGAAAAATTAAAAAAAATAGTCTGTAGAAATCAAGATATGTAGTTGTTGCTAGGTTTATTGCTCACATGCTTACTATATGCTGTAATGTGAAATTGTACCATCCATATCAAATATGCTTACTTAAAATTTTGTAATCCTAACAAGCTCAACATTGATTTCCATTGGAAAATGTTGTTACCAAATACTGAGATGCAGCAGTTCTTTTGATTTTATAATAACAAAACTTTTAACAAACAACTATTTTCTGAAAAAACATTTATAACTTTAAGTTTACTGTTGTCCATAACAGCAGATTCATGGAAATGACTGACCTAGATGAATACATGTGCACTACCATATGTGCAAAAAGCAGTACAGCTGACCCATGATCTTTAAAATGGAGTGATTCATTCCATGATTTCTGTTCATATCAGAGCTATTTTAGAGATGAGCCACAATCAGGCCCTTGAAAATGATTTTAAATGAGTTTTTAAGTTTACATTTTTATTTTGAGAATTTCTTACATGTGTACTATATTTATATCATTTCCAACCTTCACCCTTTCTATTCCACGTCCTGTCATGCTCCCTTTTCTCTAATTCTGACCTCTTTTTAAATTATTATTGTGCACGTGCATGTGCCATGAGAACACACACACACTTACCCACACACCTACTGAGTCTATTTAGTATTGCTTTGTGTACATGTTTTTAAAGTTGACCATTGGGATTGGATAACCTCTTTTGGGGAGATTATCCCTAAGAAGACTGATGTCCCCTCTCAGTCATTGGTTTCCTGTAGTTCATCATCTATGGGAAGGCACTGTAAAAGTTCCCCGTCCACATTGGCATCTCATTATGCAAGTCTCATTTAGTCCACTCTATTGTTGAAATTTCATGGATCCAATTCCTATCATGTCTAGAAGACATTATCTTGCAGCAGGCATCTTGGCCTTCTCTCTTGGTTTTATAATCTTTCCATCTTCTGCCCTAGTGAATTGGGTTTTGTGAAGCAATAAAAAGAGCTAAGCTGCAGCGGAATAACTCAGGGCTTTTGGATAATCCGTAGGTTTACTTTGACTACAAAGTATTGAGGAGTACATTATATGAAATGAATATAGGAAAGTATGTTAGACCGCAATGTCCTTTAATGTCAGATCTTATTTGTGTTTTTTCCCTTTGGATGAGGAATATAATAGGCAGATGTAAATGTAGAAATTAGTTATCTTATGAATTATCACAAAGGCCTTGGGTTTATGGACCAAATAGGAATAAGATGTATCCCTGACATGTTGATGAAATGCTTTGAATAGAAATTAATTTTTGACCTAAGATTATACTCTAACCAAATGATCTATAATAGATATGATGAAATAAATGAAAATGGCCTGCTGCAGGTGTTCTTGACTTGATGCCACATGGAAATCACACTTCAATAAGTCTGTGCTATAGTTTGATTGTACATTTCTAAAATGTCCTCAAGTCAAACTTGTTTTATTAATCATGCTTTGAATAGCTAGAACCTTGTATACTGAAGGAAGTCTAGACTTTTGGAGTCCATGTTATAATCCAAGAGGCCTTTTTACTTCTATACATAGAGACGATTACTTAAATTTGGAGCTTATTTTGGATGCTCAACTGATGTCATTTTACGAAGGCTAACTTAATGAGTGAGATGTTGCTTTACGTTGAACAGTTATGAGCATCAGTTTCACTAGCATCATCCAGAAAACGATTCTAAAGCTTCAGACTAAATGTAAGACAAATGATATCATTTAAAATAAGATGTTTTTCTTGGAAGTAAACTTTTAGGCACTAAAATAATGAAGGAACTTTATTTTTAAGGTATGTTCTTTGTAGATTAAGACCTGATCTCCTAAAAAGATAGAGAAATTAAGCTCTTTTGCTTAAGGTGTTTAGATTTTATTTTCCTGGAATATCAATGTTAATTTTACAATGTCATGGAACTGTGTCATTTGGGAAAGGCATGGACTGTCCTGGTTGGATCCCATTACTTCAACTTCAGTCCCTATACACACCTCAGAGTCACTACTGTTAGCAGCTAACTGTCATCTTCACATTTAATGGACATTTTCAAACTCATCTTACCTAAATTAATCACATGACAGTGACTAGCTTTTGTTATCCATGGAACTATTTTGTTTAAGCTCTTGTACTTCTTGCTCTTAAATGAAACACACAAATATTCCACAATGATTTGAATCACTTAGAGAGAGTGGTGCTGGGAAATTTAAAATCATACTTGGGTTTAGTACTTGAAAAAAAAAAATTCTGGAAAAGAAAAGATTTTCCATTAAATTTTAGAAATAAAATAATTCTATTTTACTTTTATTAAATAAATGCTTGTTGTCTTATTCAAACAATGTTTTACTCTGTAAGCCCAGGATCCTTTTTTGAATTCAAGGGTCATCTCATGCTATCTTGAACATTTTTTGATTGTGAGATAGCTACTGGAGTAAAAGCTTTGCTTTTGATGCTAATTGTAAAGCCAAGAATTTCAAGCCATCTCAATTTGTTGCTGGGATGTGGATGTTACTGTCCATCTGCTTGTATCTTATCTACTATGTGTTTTAAACTGGCTCTTGGTAATTAGTACTGTAAAAACGACAGAAGCAAACCAAAGCACAGACCAACTAAAGCAAACACACAGCTGACAGCTATAACAACCATTATTTTTCAAGTCAGTGAGAATTGGGTCTTCAAAAGGATTTCACAAAGCCAATGCCTGAATACTTGTTGCCACAGAAAGTGCATATAAGCCATGGCCAGCAGTTTGTCTGTTATCTCATCTGTTCAGGAGGCCAAGCAAGGAAGATTGTAAGTTCAGTCTTTTTTGGGCTACAGAGTTAGTTCAACACTAGCCTAGGACACTTCATGAATGCTATTTTTTTTTTTTATAGAAAACAAGAAAAAACAAGTCATTTTATTACTCTGAGATAAATGCCATTAAATTTTGGCCCAAGACTTTCCTCATGACATTTTCTTGATATAATGTTACAATATTCGGTAGGGTTTATTAAAATAATCAGGTTTTTTTTTCTGTGTATTTTCCTTTCCTCATTTGAAGGCTGTTATGTTCCCTTGCCTCATATTAAACAAAACATAATTGTCTATAAAATATAAATTTCCCGTCTCTCAGCCTCAGCTGTCACTGAAAAGATTAAACTAAGTGTTTTTTTTTTTTTTTTTATTGAAAAATTTTTTATTTTTTACATTTCAGATGTTCTCTCCTTACCCCATTTCCCCCCCTCCCTCCCAGGAACTCACTATCCCTTCCCCCCTCTTCCCGCCTCCACGTTGGTGTACCCCCACCCACCCTCCCCTGTACCTCGCCTCCCCACCCTCGAGTATCCCCCCCCCCCGACGTCCAGCCTTCATGGGTCCAAGGATCTCTTCTCCCACTTATATATAGTTCCCTTGTCTATATAGCTGGAGCCTTGAGTCCCTCCCTAAGCACTCCCAGGCTGGTGGCTTAGACCCTGGGGGCTCTGGTTGGTTGGGATTGTTGCTTTCCTCATGGTGTCTCGAATCCTCTCAACTCCTTCAGCCTTCACTCTATCTTCTCCATTGGGAACTCCATGCTCAGTTTAATGGTTAGCTGTGAGCATCTGCCTCTGAGTATGTCAGACTCTTGCAGACCTCTAAGGAGACAGCTATATCAGGCTCCTGTCAGCGTGTACATCCTGCCATCCACATCAACCTCTACCTTTGGTGACTGCACATAGGATGGATATCTAGGTGGAATAGTCTGTAGACGGTCCCTCCTTTAGTTTCTGTCCTGCACTGTGTCTCCATATTTGCACCCTTGAGTATTTTGTTACTCCTTCTAAGAATGACTGAAGGCTCCCCTATTTGGTCATCATTTTCATGAGCTTTATGTGGTCTGTGAGTTGAATCTTGGGTATTTCAGGCTTCTGGGCTAAAATCCAATAATCAGTGAGTGAATACCATGTATGTTCTTTTGTGATTGGGTTACTTCACTCAGGATGATATTTTCTAGTTCCATCCATTTATATATGAATTTATCAAATTCATTGTTTTTAATAGCTGAGTAATATTCCATTGTATAAATGTACCACATTTTTTGTATCCATTCCTCTGTTGAAGGGCATCTGGGTTCTTTCCAGTTTCTGGCTATTATAAATAAAGCTGCTATAAACATAGTGGAGCATATTTCCTTGTTATGTGTTAGAGCATCTTCTGGATATATACCCAGGAGTGGTATAGCTGAGTCCTCAGGTAGTGATATGTCCAATTAAAGCACAAAATGAAAAAGAGGGTTGAGAATCTAGCTGTGTAGTAAAGTACTTATTAAACATCCACTGGCTCTGGATTTGATCCCCAGACCTATAAACAAAATGTATATAGGTAAGTGTTGGTGCACAGTGTGATGTGTGGTTTTTGTATGTGGCACAACAAGAGATAAGGACAAAAGTTGTATTTATTTCAATATAGTTAAGTGTGGCACTACTTGCAGGAGACATTACATGTACAAGTTTAAAACTTGGTATAACCTTTTATGAAGTAAAGAAAACAAATATTATTTTCTACTGTATTCAAGTTCATATTCTTGTCTTACATGTGCCAGACAGTTTTTATAAATAAAGATAGCCAAGAAATAAAACAACTCCAATGTTTCCCAATTTAAAAAAAAAACCTGTAGAAAGAAACCATCTGCAATCACAGAACACATACACAAGTTCTATCTTGATATATTCCTATAATTTTCCATGCATGACTCATCAAATATGATTTACATGGGAAAGGAACCCTAAACAATCATAAAGTTTCACTGAAGAAATCTAAAGTGTAGAGTAGAAGTCATAAAATCAGAATTAGAATCTGTTTCCCACTATCTGAATAACTGGCTACCTTCCTACTTAGACACATTACCTAGCCTAGTCAAGCTGTTAATATAGTGAGCTTTAATGCCCGACCTTTAATATGAGATTGGTGGTACTTGACCTGTCTTCTTCTAGTGTATGAGAATAGTGCTATTTGAGCTATATTCCTATTAGGAATACTTTAGAAACTATAACAAAGCAAACTTCGTTATGTCAAACAGCATATGAAGACACTGGGAGGCAAGAAGCATGGCTTCTGTTATGGCATGGTGTGGGGAATATACAGTAGATTTTATTCTTCACATTTGAAGTATTTATCTTGAGAGTTATTTCAGGTTGTGCTCCATAAGAAGTGGATTCTGAGGTGGAAGTTACCAGTTAGAAGGCCTACTTTGGGATGTTCTTGGGACCAGATGTAAATGGAAAGATGTAAGTCGTCACTGGATGGGGTCATCCATTGGAGGCACATGAATTTGAACAAGATGCCTTTTTTCAACTTTAGTCAAGTGATCCTACTAGCAGAATAATAGCAAAGGCCACCAATATTACCAGTGAGGATGGAGGACTATCACTCTTGAAAAGGGTGTGCATATATAAGGCCATTAGTTGACAGAACAGGATAATCAAACACTTCTATATAGGCTGTGTCACATCAATATCTTATCATGATTTCCTTGTTTTGACCATACATAGCAAAAAAATGATATGAAAAATCTTCTGTTAGCATAGTATATCCAGTGGGCTTCATAATTCTACAAACCACTCACCTCCTAAATTTTTTACTGAAAATATCCAAAGCCATATTTTTAAAATTATAGATCAATATTAGAGGTGCAATGGATGGTTCAAGTGTCTATAGGGATCTAGTTTGCTTTCTGGAGAACAAGGCCAGATTTATATCACTGTACTGCATGTGTCTGCACATAGCTGTTCTGTGAGAGCATACAGTCACTTGGCACTTGATACAGGCTGTGAGACACTCATTTCTGTAGCTCAGGACATAGTTTAGTTGTTGCATAAGTCAGAGAGCTTATGTGATTTACACAAGGTCACAAGGTGGACAAAGAAACTGAGCAAAGTGCAGAGCACCTCTGTGACTTGAAGTGAGGCCGTGAACCCCTCTTCACAGTCAATGGTTCTCTCTGTGTAGGAGGTTGGCTTTCCTAGTAGAAACACCTCGTGTGGGTAAGTTTAGAGCAATGCTTTTATCCTTTAAGACAGTGATAATAAACTATTTTAACTCTAAAAACCTTTCATTTTCTAAGTAATATTTTATTTATCCAGCCACTTGTTACTCAGTACATATTTTATGTGTATTTATAAAATGACAAATATGCCTGTTAGTTTTCTGTCACTGTTACAAAACATGCCAGAGACAATAAAGTTAATAAGAGACAAGGATCACTTTGGTTCACAGTATCAGAGGGCTCAGTCTGGAGTTGCTAGCCTTGTTGCCTTGGGTCTGAGAAAACATAGTACATTAGAACAGGAGGGCATGGCAAAGGAGACCATTTGCATTATGGTGACTGGGAAACAAAAAGGCCAAGGTCTCAATATCTCTTCAAGGGCCTACCCTCAATTATCTAACCTCTTTCCACTAGGTTTCATGTCCTAAGGATGCTAACCTCTGCCTTCACTAAGGCTATATAGGCTGGGATCCTAACTGTGAACATGTGAACCTTAGAAAGATGTTTAAGGTCATTTCTTTCATTTCTTTTTAATGTTTTTAAAATTAACACACAATTCCAGGTGCTAATATCTGATCTTGTCTTTGTGGGGTGAGTTTTTGTTTCTCAGTTTCTCTTCCCTCTCTTCTTATGAGAGTGTGGTTATTTGTGTTTTGCAGGGTAGAAAAGCCTTCTGGGGTCTTCATGGGTGTGGCCACTGCTTGCTTCAGGTAAAATGCGCTTCTGGATATTGGGAGCTGACAGGAATTGGGATGGCCTAGGAGAATGCTGAAGGGCTCTACAGGAGGGAGAAAAACAAGGTTTTCTACCAGGATCTGTTTAGTCCCCTGGGAATGGGGTTAGAAAGTGAAGAGGGGCCACAGCGGAAGGTCTGCACCCTTCTGTGAAGTGCAGAATGTGCTGTCATCTGTTAATTAATGGTTTGGACGATTTGGACTGATTTAAGAGTCACTCTCAAAATAGTTTTGGTTTGCATTTCCTTGATCTGCTAAGGATATTTTGTTTTTTAAAATGTGTGTGTGTGTGTGTGTGTGTGTGTGTGTGTGTGTTTCTCAGACATCTGTATTTCATTTTTTTTGAGTACTCTATGTTTAGTTCCATGTTCCATTTTAAGTTTTTTTTTTTTTTCTCCTTGATCATCAGTTTTTTGGTCCCCAGTATATTCTAGATATTAACCTTTTGTCATGAATAATTGGTAATTTTCCCCACACAGTAGGCTGCCTCTTTCACAAATGATGATGTCCTTTGCCTTACAAAAACTTTGTAATTTCTTTTTATTTACTCTTTAAATTTTTTATTTAAGTTTTTATTTTATTACTTTTATTTTTTTACAGTCCAATCATTATCCCCCTCCCGATCCACCCTCTGTTAGTTGATAGTTCCTCATCTCATTCTTCTTCCCTCCACCCTCCCCTAGTCTCTAAGATGATTCCCCCCACCCTTTGCCAGGCCTCCCCACTCCCTGGGGCCTCAAGTCTCTTAAGTATTAGGTGTACCTTCATTTACTGTGGCCAGACCAGGCAGTCTTCTGCTGGATATGTGTTGGGGGCCTCATATCAGCTGGTGTATGTTGCCTGGTTGGTAGTCCATTGTCTGAGAGATTTCAGGGTTTCAAGGTTAGTTGAGACTGCTGGTCCTCCTATAGACTGATCCTCTTCTGCAGCTTCTTCCAGCCTTTCCCTAATTTATCCACAGGGTCCTGGACTTCAGTTCATTGGTTGGGTGAAAATATCTGCATCTGTCTCAGTCAGTTGCTTGTTGGGTCTCTTGGAGTATAGCCATGCTAGGCTCAGTCTGTAAGTATACCATAGTATCAATAATAGTGTCAGGCCTTGGAGCCTCTCTTGAGATAGATCCAAGGTGGGCTAGTCACTGGACCTTCTTTCTCTCAGTCTCTTGTCCATTTTTGTTCCTGCAGTTCTTTTAGATAGGAACAATTCTGAGTCAGAGTTTTTGACTATGGGATGGCAACCTCATTCCTCCACTTAATGTGCTGTCTTTCTACTGGAGATGGACTCTGCAAGTTCTTTCTCCTCATGGTTGGAAAACTGTGTGTGTGTGTGTGTGTGTGTGTGTGTGTGTGTGTGTGGATGTGAGTGGACCATCTAGAAAGTACCAGAGACCTGGGAGGTAAGAGACTCTCAGAAGACCCTGTTTCGTAATTGTTGAACTTAATGCCCTGTCCAGAAAGTCCTTCCATGTGTCTATGAGTTTAGATATAATCTTTACTTTGTCTTTAATCACATTCATAGTATCAGGTCTTACATTGTCCTTGATACATTTTGAAGTTGAGTTTCCTGCAGGATGATAAGCATGGATTTATTTGAATTCTTCTACATGCAGGTGTCCAGTTTGACCAACATCATTTGTTGAAGATGCTGTCTTTTCTTCAATGCATATATTTGGCTTCTTTGGACAAATAAGTTGTTCATAGGGGCATGAAGATCTGTGTCTTCAGTTTTATTCCTTTGGTTAATATGCTTGTTTTTAGATCAATACCAGTCTTCTTAACTTTTTTCCAACTCTGCTCTGATTTTATTTTCTTTTTGGAAGAGAACATAGCAAAATAAAGTATAATAAGATAAAACAATGACCAAAAGTTGGACAAGGAAAATCAACAGGAGGAAAAGAGCCCCAACAGAAGACAGCATCGTCAAAAAATTATGTTGGTCAAACTGGATGTCTGCCTGTAGAAGAATCCAAATAAATCCATGCTTATCATCTTGCACAAAACTCAACTTCAAATGGATCAAGGACAATGTAAGAATCAGGAATCACACAAGAATCAGAAACTTACTCATTCACACACTCAGGAATCATAAAAATACTAAGTTGAGAGTTACAATATATATGTAGAGGATAGTGCAGACTCATGAAGGTCCTCCTCTTGCTGTTTCAGTCTCTGAGCTCCTATGACTTTTGCTCAGTTGATTCAGAAAGCCTTGTTCTCCTGGTGCCCTCCATGCCCTCTGGTTCTTACATTCTTTTCACTTTTTCTTCATGTTTCCCTGAGCACTGAGAGGAGAGATTTTATAGAGACATCCCATTTGTGTTTTTTAGTTTCTGACTGATTCTCGAGTGATATATGTGGATGATCAAATAACCTTATCCGTAGGACAGTCACTTTATTTAATAAGATAAAGCCCAGGGAAACACTTTGTAAAATAATATGCAATTCAAATAAAAATGTTATGAATGACATCACCAAAGTTGAAAAGCCTTGGTGACAATTCTTATATGTATGAGAAAAGAAAACTGTTTTGGAAAATTATTTCAAAAGTTCAACCAAGGATAAGTACTATGTCAGACTACAGCTATTACAATTCTCTTAGGAAGACCATACAAAGCATTCACTCTCTTAGGAAGAAGCATACATTGTTTATTATCAAATCCAGATAAGCAAATTTAGGTAGTTGGACAAACCTTACTTTATATCTGAACCAGTTATTTGGGTTAATTCTATAATTTAAATAAACTGTGTTTAGTCTCATTCTGACCTGTGCTAATCCAAAAACAATTTTTCTTTTTCTTTTACTCTCCTATGTAGCTCAGTTAGTGAATAGTTTAATTTGAGTGAATTACTACATTTCTGTCTTTGGCTGAATATCAGGGGTCTCAAAGGAAGCAAACCATAGACAATTTTGAATGAGTGGGCTTTGTGAATAATCTAACCCACTACAGTGAACTTTCACAAGGCACACCAGTAGTTATAGAGAGGTCAAATTCTTTACACAAGTTCACAGATGTACTTGGTAGAGTTTGGACAAAATTCTGGGTACATTGATTCTTTCTCTCTCTCTCTCTCTCTCTCTCTGTGTGTGTGTGTGTGTGTGTGTGTGTGTGTGTGTGTCTGTCTGTCTGTCTGTCTGTCTGCCTGTCTGTGTGTTCATGTGAGTTTATATGTGCATGTGAGTATATGAACATATGTGTACATGTAGGACCCTGAAGTTAATGTCCAATCTCTTTCTTCCATTCCTCTCTACTTTTATATTTTTAAAGACAGGATTTGCCAATGAACCTGAAGCTCATCAGTTCAGTGTGTCTGGCTATCCCTGATGAATTCAAGGATTTGCCCAATGTTGGGGTTACAGAGGCATGCTATCATGTCAGGATTTTTTACATGACTAACAGCAATCTCAATTTAGGTTTCATGCTTGCACATTAGATAGACTCTTTACCACCTATACCGCTTCCAAAGGTAATTCTTAATTTATCAATTTCATTACAATAAATAAATTACCTAATGTGTAGAAACCTTAGAATTCCACTTGGGATGGTTTACATACCTGTTGAATGTGTACAAGGATAAAGTAAAATTACATTATTCTGTCAGAACAAAGAGAACTGGTGAACAGTGCTTCCTGGTGAAGAAATGATGGACTAATCTGGTTTTACTTTATATTATGTGTAGAGTTATAGTTCTAGTATTTTCAGTTTTTACACTAAGAGTAAGCATGAGTACATTTCAGTCCTGTAACTTAAGAGAGCATTTATGTAATTGGATGTTTGATATACATAATATGCTCCCAAATTGCATTCTATTCTGTATCTTTCAAGTATAAGATTAAATGTTTGTCAAACTTTAGAGGTTGAAGTCTTTCTTTGTCTCAAATATTATAATACTTCTCTGTTTCCAAATCACAGATAAAACAGACTGCAGACTACTAGAAATGATTCACAAAGTCAGGCACTGATAACAACAGAAAAAAAAAGTTGACATTTGCTAGACAAATGAAAAGACTCCTCATCTCTTGCAGAGATATTGGTATAACTACATATTCACGGAGCTCTGAATAGGCCACCATGAGACTTCTCACTGCTCTTCTGAAGAAGAATAATTTATTTTATTCTTCTCCTAGACTACTGCCCCAGTCTAGAAACACTGTAGAAACAAGAAAATTCTAAGGAAAATGCAGTGTAACTTCCAGAAACTACTTGTTTTGAGACATGGCCTTTATTTTTTATTTTTTATTGGAAAATTTTTTTTTACATTTCAGATGTTCTGTCCTTACCCCATTTCCCCCCTCCCTCCCAGGAACTCACTATCCCTTCCCCCCTCCTCCTGCCTCCACGTTGGTGTACCCCCACCCACCCTCCCTGTACCTCACCTCCCCACCCTCGAGTATCCCCCCCCACGACGTCCAGCCTTCATGGGACCAAGGATCTCTTCTCCCACTTATATATAGCTCCCTTGCATATATAGCTGGAGCCAAGACATGGCCTTTATAAAACATCAAAGCTCAAACTAAGTAAATGGAAAAATATGATATTTATTGATGATAGAAAAAATGATCTAAAACATTAACTCTCCATACCTCATGACTTTAATGCTTTTCTTTACCTTTTTAAGGTGATTGATAAACTATAGTGGAGCAAAGAATTTTAGCAATAGGACAACTTAATACATAAATTCTGAGTAATTTGTAGGGAAGAATCCCCAAGGCAGAAGAGAATCTAGGATGTTAATAATAAAAAGATGAAGGTCAGAGTAGTGATAGATTTTTAGCAGGGCTCTGGTATCACCCAGCTGGACACAAAAACTCTTCTTTGACTCTGACCTGAGAAAATTGTCTTTATTCTTAGGTACAATTAAAAATAACAAATGATTTCACTATGTAGGGTGCTCACATGCATAATATTGACACCTGGATATTGCTGTGGTAGGATTGCTATGAATTCCGGCTCTATATTGTATTCTAGGCCAGCCTGATTTGTAGAGCAAGATTTGTCTTAAAAATAAATAAATAAATAAATAAATAAAAAGGAATATAAGCCTAGCAAGTGGATTCTTTATAATCCATGTAATGAAATTTTTATCATGTAATAGAAAATAGGTCAGTTGTGTGTGGAACATAAGTGTTAAGAGGGTAGTTAAGGGGAGCTTGTGTTCCAGTAGAAGTCAGCATGACCCAGGATTCCTCAGTCTCAAGTGTGGGAGTCATGATTAAATGACTCCTTGCCAAGCTGACAATCTGTTGTTAATATTCTACATAATTATTAAAGACCTAAACTATACCAACAGTTTTATACCATTGACTTTACATGTTGCACAGTTTATCATTTAATCTAGACTAGAAAGAAGAGATCACCACAAACTCTTAGTTTGCCCACTCAAGTTTCCTCTCTGCTTTGATTCTCATCTGCCCTTCTGCCACTGCTGCTTGTCTACCCATGTAGATATTGTAGTAGTTATTTAGTGTTTAAAGCAATATGATTATACTTATTTTTTATTTTACAAACACCTTAGGAAAACACTGAGGATTACTTTATTTTTTTTTAATTGTAAATCTCCATAGGTCTTGGCTCAGCTAATTCTTAATAACTATTGACTAACTGAAACAAACATGGAAGAAGGAATGGTGACATTTGCTTCTCATTTAATTGATGGCTTGGGGAGAAAGCAAGGGCCCTTGAGTGGTAAAGACAGGGAATATTTTTTAGTTCCTAAGCACTTGTCTTCCTTCCAGCCCAGCCTATAGCCTCCATAAGATGCTCCCACAGGAGCTATCAAAATGGTGGCTCCTGTCAAAGTGGCTGTACCATGACACCTTAGATTACAACCATCACAGGAGCTGTCTACAGTTGTGTATCCCCGTTCCTGCCTCAGCCTAAGGTCTTAATGAAGTAGCACTGAAGGAACTGTCCTAGAGCAGCTGTCTAGGGTGGTGATATCTCCTTTCCAGCCTTCCCAAGCAGCTCAACAGAGATGAAAATGTAAACAAAAGCCTCCTGTAGCTGGGAGGGACTTTCCATCCTAACCCATGGGACAGATGCAGAGAGAGGGGATGAAAAAAGCCACCAATTCCTGAGTAGGAAAACCTCAACAAATCTCTGAGCTTCCTAAAACCCCCACCAATTCTTAAGCAGAAAATCTCTGCTCTGAAAAGCTCTACCCCCTAGAACTCCTATATAAGTCCTGCCCTTTGTCCAATTCCCTGGAGCAGAGGGCATCCATTCCTATATTCATCCCTCTACACTCTCTTTTATGAGATTTGCTGCCTGGTGTGACTCCCTCATTGGAAGAAACCAAGAAGCAATGAAGAGAAGAAAAAATCGAATGGGGCTGAGGATCCTGAGTTCAAGATGCCCTTCCCTTGGGTCACTGTCCCACCTCACAGCTGTGTGACCCAAGATACCCATCTATTCAAAAGAAACACTTATACCCTTGAGTGGTAGAGGCTTGATGAGAAATCAGGGGCCCTTGAGAATGATGTAGGCTGTTTTGTTTCAGGGGAGTTCAGTAGGGTAGGAGCCTAACAAATTAATGGGCAGAAAAACAACCCAAGCTAATGTGGTTTCTTTGAATAGAAACAATAACAGAAGCCACCATTTTGATAGTTTCTGTGGGCACATCTTATGGAGGCTGTAGGATGAGCTCAAAGGAGGACAAGAGCTTAAGAACTACAAAGAACCCCACTGTGATATCTTTTGTCTTCCAAACTTGAGGAACATGAACAACATGGAGGGTGAGTTTTGGAAAGTTTATTATTGGTTCTAAAGTGAAAATAGAAGAGAAGGTACCAAGGAAAGGGTTGCCAGTGAGTTAAGAGATGATAGATTGGCTACCTTGAGGCAGTGGAGGTGAGATGGTCAGTCCATTTGGCCTACCCACAAAGTGTTTGTTGCCTCTAAGGTACCAGGACTGGAGTTTTAGTCTCACCCTCAAGTATAGCTTTCAGGTAGCTGTGTAAAGGGAGAGGACAAATAATCAAAGACTATAGACCAGAGTCCTCCAATACTTCTGGTACTTTCTTCTTTTTTTTTTTTTTTTTTAACTGAACAACCAATTAAAGTTTTATTATTGGCTAGAAAATCATTACACCAGTAACAGCACAGTATGCCTCTCTCTACTTTGCAGTACAGAAATACATTTTTCCAAGAGTCACTCTGGTGGAGTCTCAACAGTCTGTCTACTCAACTTCTTCTCTGGAAGCTTCCTTTTCTTAATTATTGTATTCTTGAAGAGCCTGGGCCATGAAGAGTTTGCCTAAGTTTGGGGCAGTGAACTCCTTGATGTTCTGGCAGTAAGTGTTTAATCTGGCCTGCAATGAGCAGCGAGTCCATCCTGGCAGGGCCTGGTGGGGCTTGAAGAGTTTGGAGAGAGTCCTCCTCAGGGAGTGGGGGCTCGCCTCCACTCTGCCGCTGCATATTCTCCTGTTGTCCACGCTGCTGATACTGATGCTTTTGCTGCTGCTGTTTACTGGTGTTCCTCATGTATGTGTTGTATTTGATTATGTCCTGGCTCATTTCATCTACGCGGTCCATCAGCAACTGGAGATTCTTCCCAAATGATTGCTGCTGGCAAGACTGAGCAACTCGTGCTTATCCGCCACCGCTGACTTCTTCTCAAGCTCCCACATCAGAACATTGACCAGATGGAATTCTTAATTACAATCGGCACTTCTTCAAACATGTGCTCAAAGGTGATGCTTGCCTTCTTCAATGCTTCAGGGGAAAAGTCCTTCTCTTTACAAACTTCCATCAGTTTAGGAGTCAGTCTGTATGCCTTTAGTGAGAGAGACCCTGGGGCAGTTTTTATGGGATCGTAAATGAGAACGACAGATTCTTCAATGGCGTGCTGGTAACTGAACTGAGAATCCAGAAGCGCCCGAGTAACGAAGGAGCCGTAGTACGTGGACTGGTACCAGGCCACGTGGAGGTGATCAATGTTTACGTGGCGGAGGCTGCGCATCATCTCCATCTGATACTGCACTTCATCAAAGTCAGCATCAGCCTCTGTGTGCTGGGGGAACGGGAAACAGTTGGTAATCTCCAGTCGATCTTCTACAACCAGACCCAGGAGCACTCCTTGAACAACTTCAGTTCCTTGTCCTTCTTCTTGATAATGTTTGATTATCTTTAATACTACCACTTCTGGTATTCTAACCTCTGACCTATAGAAACAAGGACATTTTGGATTTTAGCCTGGAACAAGAACACAAGTCCCTTTCCTTTCCGTCTGACCTGTTTCTATCTCCTGATTTCATTGTTATGTGCACTGATTTTGAGCTAATGTGGTCTATTCAGGACCACCAGCAACATGGGCCTAATTGGTTTGTTCCTGATTTTGTAAAATGCCAGGAACATCCTTTTACTACATGCTCCTGCCATTATGAAAATACGTACTGTGTTCATTGTTTGGGTGCACACAAATGTATTTACTTTGTCTTTTAATGATGTGAAATAATGGCTTGGGGCTTGTATTCTGCATTCTCTAATGTATTGGTCAGATGCCTTTAGATATTTAAAAATCAAGTCATGTAAGTTACTGATTAGCTGCATCATATCTATAAGCCGGTTCATGGACATTACTGCCTGCTTCTCTACATGTGATTGTTTTTTGAAAAATGAATAGAGATAATGATCAGATGTTTATTTGGCTTAGTTTTAATACCCTGAAAATATAGTGTGGCATCTGCACAGGTAACAGATCTGCATTTTATTTTAGGGCAGTATTATCAAACTTCTGCCGCTTCATGGAACACCTGCCCCCACCTCATCTCTTACTCTCTCTCTCTCTTTCAATGCTTGCGATCCATCTCATGACAAAGTGCATGAAAGAATGAAGAGTCCTTGACCTACATTCTCTGGAAACATCCTCATGTTGTTAAAGATACCCATAAAGTTCCCCAAGGAAAAGCAACACCTCTAGATCACTTGCGAGGCCCCTACAGAGGAGGCTCCTGTCCAGTGGCTGAGAAGTATATGCACAGCTTAGTCGTGTGGATCTTACTTCTGATGAGAAACATAAACATCAAAAATATTTTGTACTTTAATCATTGCAGTGTTTTTTTTTTTCCCCCAGAAATTGTGTTTGATTATTGTTTGTGTGAGGTGCAAGAGGTTGTCTGTGTTTACATAAGAAAGCAGAAGTTGAGGACTGAGGAGATCAGCAGGTCTGTGCAAGGTCCTTGCTTCTATCCTGGGTGATGCAAGAAAGATAAGAACAAGCAAATCACAAAAACAAAACAAAACAAAACAGAACGCCACAAACCTAGCAGTTATCAGTGGATGCTCTGATAGATGCCAATAGAGTTGTAAACTTTGCTAAAAGTAGTATGATACAGCAATTGTATCTACCTGTCAGGCTGTAGGATAGCTATCATTGGACTGTAGATATAATGTGGGTTTTTCAATTGTGATGCCATATTGAATATAGTGGGTTAGCCTTGCTTTGGGGAAAGGTATGTGATTTATCCCATCTGGTGTGGTTGGTTGGTGTCAGAATCTCTCTACTCCTTTTCTTTCTTTCTTTTTTCTTTCTTTCTTTCTTTTTTCTTTCTTTCTTTCTTTCTTTCTTTCTTTCTTTCTTTCTTTCTCTCTCTCTCTCTCTCTCACTCTCACTCTCTCTCTTTCTCTCTTTCTTTCTTTCTTTCTTTCTTTCTTTCTTTCTTTCTTTCTTTCTTTCTTTCTTTCTCTCTCCCTCCCTCCCTCCCTCTTCCCACTCCCTCCCTCCCTTCCTTCCTTCCTTCCTTCCTTCCTTCCTTCCTTCCTTCCTTCCTTCCTTCCCCCTTCCTTCCTTCCTTCCTTCCTTCCTTCCTTCCTTCCTTCCTTCCTTCCTCCCTTCCTTCCTTTCTCCTCCTCTTGTTCTTTTGAATGAGTATGATCTCTCAAATTCCCATTGACCTGAAGACTAAGTTTCTCACACAGTGCTTCCATTGCTGTTAGGGGTCAGTTCAGACGGTGGTGGCACTTGCAGCAGTGGCTCTAAGGCTAGGTAGTAGAAACAGGAAAGAAAATAAAAGAAAAATGATTTGAAAACTGATGTGATATGCAGAGATGTGTCTTCCTCAGCATGCTGGCTCCTTATTGAAACAGCTCACATTTAGATCTTGCTTATGGTTTCTAAGTGTGTGGCTGGGACCTTTATTTAACCTCTTGGTGCCTCAGTTTGCTCATTTACTGGCTGAGGTAATGACAGTGCCGCCCCACTGTAGTTGTTTTCTTTCTTAAGAATTTTCACTTTCAGAGTGAAGATAAGACAGTAACATGTAAAACCCATATAGACAAATATCTAGCACAGTGGTTCTCAACCTTCCTGTTGCTGTGACCCTTTATATAGTTCCTCATGTTGTGGTGAGCCCCAACCATAAAAGTATTGTCATTGCTATTCCATGACAGTAATTTTGCTAATGTTATAAATTATATTCTAAATATCTGTGTTTTTCCATGGTCTTAGTGACCACTGGAGGATCCCATAGAAGCAACACTTTCAACACAAATCTATGGCTGAGTAATAAGAAAAGAAAAATGTTTGTGATACTACATACATATGAGACACATTAGGGCTTGTATTTACATGTTTAGGAATACGTATATATATATGTTTGTGTATGTGTATAATTATACACATACACATTATATACAGATATACATATATCATAATGAAAATGTATGAAAAAGAGTCCATAAATTTGAGATGATAGATCAATGGAATAGTTAGATAGGAGCATGGGGAAGTATGTTGGAGGGGTTACAGGAGGAAAGGGAAGGGAGAAATGATTTATTATATTTCAAAGAAAGATAGAAATGTAAGATTATAGGTTTTTTTAATGATCAGTCAAATAACACAGTATATTCTTCATGACATTGAAACAGAAATGGTATATCCTTTACTTGTGTTCTATCACCTGAAAATCAGTGAGTGAGGCACCTGCATGCCCTCTGTTTCCTAGGATTGCCAGCATGGAGCTTAGGCTAATGAGAAGAGTCAACTGTCTTCCAGCTAAGATAAAATCCTGGCAAAAACAGTGAGCAGCAAGTGTGGTTCTAAGCCCACTGGAGTCATTCCTCAGACTTACCAAGGAGGCAAATTACAGGAACTCTCATCCCCTAGTCCCCAGCCAATAGCTGACACCAACACCTTTGGCAGTGAGAAGTTTGGCCTGTAACTTACAAGTGTGGGCCAAAAGTGGGGGTCAGAAAGGTTTGATGTGGTTATCTCATAAGGAAAACTTCAGAGTTAATGACCTCATCTGTAGCTTGGAGGCTTTGCAGCCCTTGGCAGATGGATACTGGCTTTGAGGTTCAGCTTGCAGAAAGCTCATATCAACAGAGGGAAACACTGTGGCCACCTATGTAATTTGGCTATGAAAGAGTGTACACAACAAGTGCACTAGAGAGGTCTGGGAAAAGCATAAAGAACCAGAGTTTGGAGTAGTGAGACACATTAGGGAAGATTATCTCCTAGGACTCATGATTGCCATCTTGTAATAAACCCTTTGTGGCTTGTCCTATGTGCTTAGGGTCCCTCTGAAACCTGCCATGGCCTGAAAGGGAGCAGCAGTAAAGGAACACACACTATGAAAGGATTCTGAGGCCAGGCTTGAGTTGGGTGGGCAGTCTGCAGTAAACAGAATTGAGAAAAGAATCCTAAGTGCAATTACATATGGGTTGCTGGGAACATTGAAGATCAGGTTGGAGGCAAAGCTGTGAAAGTAAAGTATTGAGCTTGGCCTTAGAATAGTCCTTGGAAGGGTGCTTATGGGTTCAGACTGAGGCTTCTGATTACAGTCTCCTGATGCTGGGGATGATTGTATGAAAAGGAGAGATCAGGACAGGAGCAGAGGCTTGACGGCTCTTTGTGGACAGCATCAGCTGAGAAACAAAAATGTTCTACTTCTCAGAGAGTCCTTGTAGCTGATTGCTATTAGCAACAGTTTCACACACACAACACACACACACACACACCACATGCATGCACATACACATGCACATATGCCCACATGAACAGAAATTAGAAATATAGGACTCCACTGGCATCCAACTTGGTTATCCTTTGGATGAGTGTAAGGAACACCTTTTCTATGCATGTAGGAAAACAAACTTTTACAGCATGAGCTGTCTCTGTTTTGCTTTGTATCTCTGAGCGCCTGCCAGCTATGCAGATTAAATTACCAGCGGAGCGACCAACAGTACAATACACAACGCCACTCAGCTGTTAGGGTACTTTGCAGACAATGTCATATTTTCACTCCCATAACCTCAACTTTTTCCTTTGAGGCTGTAAGCAGTTATTATCATTATCTTTTTTTCTCATTAATTAATTAATTTATTCACTTTACATTCCTATTGCAGCAACCCTCTCCCAGCCCACCCCTCACACAACCCTTCCCTTCATGCCTCTCCCTTCTTCTGTGGGCTTGTTTTATGCATGTGGTCATAGGACAGTAAGTAAAAGACCTGAGGCTGAGATCTGTTACTTCCTATTGCAACCAAATGCATTGCTTCTGGATTTTTAAGTTAAAACAATTGCCAGGACCACATTTAGCTTGCTTTATATGTTTGTTTTAACTGTAGTCTTCTTTATGCCCATTTAAGAACTATATTTTAAATATGTGTTTGTGTGAATATATGGCAAAATGATTCAAATGTTATAATAGTATACAGGGATCAGATTATCAACTCCCTCACCCTGCAGTGTTTAGGGCCCATTCCCATTGAATTAGAATCTTCTTAGTGTCTGGTGGCTGCTTGGAGTCTATATTGGTTACTTACCTTATGATGGTGACAGAACACCATGTTCACAGAATCAGTTTAAGGAAGTAGAGTTTTGCTTTGGCTTATATTTGAGAGATGATCTGCCATAGTGGAGAAGGCAGGGTGAGCAGAGTAGACTAATGCCTAAGAGAATGCTTGACATGGGGGATGTTTACATCTCAGCAGATGGACTTGGCACCAGAAGCAGTTACTGTTTTTTAAAGACTTTGCCCAGCATCCAACTTCTGCTATCTAGGCCCCATGTCCAAAACGTTCTACAACTTCTTAAAACACTGCTATCATATTGAGCAACACCCAACCTCTGGGGGCAGTTCTGATTTCATAGATCATAGCAGTGTATTACTTTCAAAGACATGAAGAGCGCATTCCATTGACCAGACTGAGTGGGCATCTGAGACTTTACAACAATGCTGGTGTCACTTAACTCATGTGGTGTGCTGATTTGAATACCAGTGCCTTTGACATAATTTTTTTTTTTTTTTTTTTACCAACAATGATGACTTGCTTCTTGAACACAACACTCTATATGTGAGAGGGCACCTTGAGGGTTCTGAGCCATCCAACACTAGCACACCAGCTATGGAAGAGATATGTGTTCAGTTCTCTTGAAAATGTAGACAAGCAGATGAGATCACTGGGGGGAGGTCAGGAAAAGGACCCTTGCTACTTTTCACTTATTGTAGTGTCTATGAACTTTCTAGAGAAGAACTTGAATGATGTCTCAAGTTACGTGATTTCTTTAAAAAATTAGATATATGCTTATAGGCTTCATATCAGAGAAATGGAGGAGAATGGTGTTCCTGAAACTGCAAACTGCAAATGGGAACAATCTTCAAAACCTATTCTAGTGGTCAGAGAGATATGCCTTGGATTTAACTGTTGACTAAATTATGTAATTAGCACTTCTGCTTCCTTCTCGTTACATAGTGTGTCTAGTATTCCTTTGTGGGCATCTATAAAAGGAATACCAGCCCTTTTGAGTTATAATATACCCCATTGTGACATACAACACCGGAATTTACTTCTTATATCTGATTGTGTTTTGGGTAGAGGCTATCTTATGCCCGTTATTCCCCACCCCTCCCCTCCTCACAGGACATAATTTGCAAAGAAAGAATATTGGTAATAGTCCTCATTTCTGTGCCCAGTAAAACCATTAAAAAGGAGCCCAAGGAAAACATCTCCCATATGGCAGTTCCACCCCTTGGCTCTAGGAAGCTAAAACAAGGACACCACACTTTTCGTGCATTTGGTGTTTTAAAAATAGTCAATATATATGAGTAATATATTTCACACACTGTTTCAAACTCTTCAAAGTCAAAGGCTAAGACATTTGTCTTTTAATTTAATAGGAACATAATCTTACTTCCATCAGTATAACAGAATGACCTTTTTTGGAGATATTACTTTTCAGGAGTGTCACTTAGAATGAGCTATTTGGGCAAAGGTAGTTTTTATTCAAGAGTGTGAGCCCCGTTGTTAGTTTGTTCTGTGTTAGTAGAGGTGGATTTTGTATCTTAGATTGCCTGGATCTGGCTTGATATGTGGAATTCAGCTAAGGGTGGAAACAAGAAAGCATTAAGTACCCATCCATCTATCCTATACATGAGCTATACACTATGTTGAGATGGATTTTGGTTTATACAAGTCTTTCTTTAAATGTGGAAAATATATTTCTTGATTCAAATATGTATAGCAGATAACATCACTAGTTGTGCCAAAGTCATTTGCAGATTAAAACAGTACATTTCTAAAACATGTTCAAATATCCAGTGAAAGGTAGTTTAGAACAAAAAGCTTGATGTAAGATGTGAATTTAGGTTTTCTGTTCTTGAATAATTGATGTGGGATGCATTGGTATTTGTGAGAGTATATGCGTGAGAGGATATGCTCCCTACCAACAAAACTGAAGGGTGTTGGATTCTTTGTAAGACCACAGAAAACAAACTTCTTTTTATACTTTACTATGAATATATTTGAAATAACAACTAACAATGCAAAGAATGAGATTTTAAAAAAGAAATTTTGCATTGAGGAAAAAGTTATTGGGTATGCATGTCTTTCTAAGATCAGTATGGTGAATAAAAATAACTCATTATGTTTCTATGGGAAGGACATGCATTTGTTAGATCATTTGCTAGGTTAAATTTAAGAGATACAAGATGACAGATTAAAAATAAAACAAACTTAAACACTCAAGCTACCACACTCAAGTTTACATACAGTATGAGGAGGATTTTGTGTGTTGTGTGTGTGTGTGTGTGTGTGTAATTGCTTAGGTAACATCCTCACAACAGTCAAGATAAAATAGCTTTATCTAGTCTGTGAAGAAAGAGCTTAGGGGGTTTGTTTGGTTGTATCAGTTAAGTACATATCGCAGATAATTTTACTTACAGTCCCTTCCTGTGCTGTTTATGACATTTTCTTTCTACTCTAACAACTTCTTCTCATGTCACAGGATTTCTAGCTGTTAAACTAGAGTCTTATCCTCAAAGGTGTAAGATCACATTGTCTACCATCTGTGTTCATCAGCATTTTGAAACAATATTCATTTTAATTAGTCTCTTGAGTTTCAAGACTTCTTGTGAGTGTGTTTCCACCTACTTCTTTTTCCATTTGACATCTGTGAGTCCTCTGGCCTCACCATCTCTGTTTTATTCCTGTGGTTTTTTACTTATTAGAGTCAGTTTGCAATGTTCCTACTTTTCAATAGCCTGGAAGTTGGTCAACTGAGGCTGAATCACCAAGTTGTTTTCTTTTCCTTAAATATCACATTGAGAACTCTTACCAAAAAGATTGATAGGAGGAAGTGTGCTATTTTCTCATCTGAGAAGGTCATGTTTTCTCTTAGGATTTAAAGTTCTCCAAATCCAATTTTCTTATTTTGATAACTTTTCAGGGATAAAGACAGGAAGAGGTAAAACCTTAAAAATGAGGAGTGTGAAGTTGGGTATGGGATATACACCTGAAATCCCAGAATGTATGGCAGAGGGAGAGAATTGATGTGATTTTGAGGTCTGCATAGACTATATAGTGTGTTCTAGGCCAACCAGTACCTTGTTTCAAAATTAAACCAGACCAAACCAGACCAAAGCAGAGCAAAACAGAGCAAAGCAGATAAACCAAACCTAATCATAAGAGTTTCTAAAAAGTAATAATTGCTATTTTCAAATTATTTTTATCATGTTCTGTTTCTGTTCTCTTTTATTTCAAAATTATTTTAGTAATAGTTGAAATATTTTACTCCACATAAAATTGTAGTTTTTATATAATTGTTACATTAACTGTGTTTATTTGTAAATCACATAAATACAGTATAATTTAACTTACTTGTTTTGAAGTGAGGTTGACTTAAGGTATAGTTTTAGGCAACAGAATATTATAATATTCAGGAAAAGCCAACCCAATCTCACTAGTTGTAGTATTCAGAAACTGGAGTATGTTGAGAGTTAAAATTATTTTCTTGTGGTTGTGACATTGTTCCTCATATCTAGATTTTTTTTCCCTACATCCTGCTTATCCCATCACACCTCCTCCTGCTTCTATGAGGGTGCTTCCCCATCCACCCATCCACTCCTGCCTCACTGCCCTAGCATTCCCGTACACTGGGGAACTGAGCCTTCACAGGACCAAGGGCCTCCCCTCTCATTGATGCCAGATAAGGCCATCCGCTGCTACAAATGCAGCTGGAGCCATGAGTCCCTCTATGTGTACATTTTGGTTGGTGGTTTAGTCCATGGGAGCTCTGGGGGATCTGGTTTGTTGATATTGTTGTTCTTCCTATAGGGTTGCAAACCCCTTCAGCTCCTTTGGTCTTTCCCCTAACTCCTCCATTGAGGTTTCCATGCTCAGTCTGATGGTTGGCTGCGAGCATCCATCTACATCTGTATTGGTCAGCCTCTTGCTTTTGCTCTCCCTCTCTCCTTATTTCCTTCCTACCTCTCTATTAGTAAATTTTTTTAAAAAAATTACCACAGTAAGAGCCCAATACACAAGAGAAAGGATCCAAGGAATAACAGATAACTTTGAAAGTTTCAAATGTTGTAGTAAATATTTAATCTCAGTCAGGTTTTCTGTCTCTGAGGAGACAGCTATATCAGGCTCCTGTTACCAAGCACTTCTTGGCATCAACAATAGCGTTTGGGCTTGGTGTTTGCATATGGGATGAATCCCTATGTGGGACAGTCTCTGGATGGCCCTTCCTTCAGCCTCTGCTCCACTCTTTGTCCCTGTATTTCCTTTAGACAGGAGAAATTCTGGGTTAAAATTTTGGAGATGGGTGGGTGACTCCATCATTCAACTGTGGGTTATGCCTAAACTCTAGATATGGTCTCTATAGGTTCTCTCTCCCCTTTATTGGGTATTTTAGCTAATGTCATCTCTGTTGGGTCGTGGGAGCCTCTTGCTTTCCTGGCATCTGGGACTTTCTTGTGGCTACCCCGAGTTCCCCATCTCCCATTGCTACACACCTCTGTTCAATTTCCTAACCCTCTGTACATCTCCCCCTTTCCTCCCATACCTGATCCTGCCCCTCCCCTTCCTTTCTTCCTATGAAGTTCTTCCCTCCCTCTAAACAAATATTCTTCTTATTGTTATTCTAATTTTCTTCTCATCTACTTCTGTTCTTCTCTATTTAAAACAGGTATACAGGGCTCGGGAGATCCAGCTCTACAAGCACTGGGACCCAAATTTCAATCTCAACCCATGTATAAATGGTCAGATTTGGCTAGGAGTGCCTGTAACCTCAGCAGTTGCAGACACAGGGAGATCCTGGGTGCTCTTTGACCTGCAGTCTAGCCAAGGTGGTGAAGTTCTAGAATAACGTAAAAAGCAAGAGAAGAAGATATTTTGGCATCTTGGTTCTTACTAACATGCATGAATCAAATACAAACACAGACACACACACTCACACTCAACACTTTCACACTTAAAAATATATGTAATTTTAAAAAGAGCCCATTTTTAGCAATAGAAATTATCTAGACAAACTCTTTAATCTGTTATACTATGGAAAAAAATGTATACTCACTTACTGTAAGGAATGATATTCAATATCTTTACATAAGTACAAATATAGAATGAGGTCAGACTGATGTTCTTTCACAAAGAAATTTAGTGGTATTGGGCATGGTCAGGGCAAAGGAAAGACTAGCCTGCAGTTGCTACCATGATGCTTGTCTGCACTTAAAACAATGGGGTGAGGGCATAAGCTATTCCATCATTGTAGACATCTTTAAATGTTTAGTGTGGAAGACTGTTCCATCCAGGCAGGGTGTATACCACTCCTTAAAGCTTTAACTACTTCTCCCAGCTTATTGCAATATTCTGGAAAATGAAAATCAAGGATGGCTGTGCTGTCTCCTTCTGTAGAGATTAAAAGGTGGTCTTTCTCATTCTCATGTTTGTTTTGATGCATTTTTCCTACATTCCTGTTACCTATTCACACTATCAGAATATTTCCCTTCAAATTAAAGCCATTAGTAAAACTTTTCAGAAACAATTCGCCCTTTCTTGATAGTTTCTTCTAAGTAACAGGGACTGTGTAATTAACTCTCTTCAATGGTTGTGTTCTTCAGCCTTTTCTTGCATTGCTTATAAAATGTTGTCATCATTTTATATTCAGGAAAATTTCTAGAGGTTTAAGTTTCTCTCCATTTAATTTGATGTTGGCTTTGGACTTGCTGTAAACTGTCTTCATTATGTTTAGGCATGTGCCTTGTATCCCCAATCTCTCCAAAACTTCTAGCATGAAGGAGTTCTGAATTTTGTCATAGTCCTTTTCAGCATCTAATGATATGATCATACATCTTGTTTTCTTACAGCTTATGTGGTGAAACTGTATGTATTGATTTTTATATATTGAACTATTCCCAAATTTTTGGGATGGAATCTTATTCATGGTAAATGATCTTTTTGATGTATTCTTGGACTTGGTTTGCAACTATTCTATTGAGATTTTTTGCATATATGTTCATAAAGGAAATTAGTCTTTAATTTTTTTGTTGAATCTTTAAGTGGTTTGGGTGTCAGTAACTGTGGCTCATAAGAATGAATTTGGCAATGTTTCTTATGTTTCTATCTGAGGAATAATTTGAGAAGTATAGGTGTTAAGTCTTCTTTGAACGTCTGGTAGAATTTTGTGCTAAAGTATCTATTTCCAGGATCCAGACAAAATACAACATTGTCCTAGATATCCCCAAAGGCTATTTAGACCTTATATCTCTGAGATGGCTGTATGTTTTTAGTGTAGTACATATTCTTCAGGACAATAGGAAATATTGGCTCAAAGCAGGTGTTAAGACGTACACTTTTCTAATAGCTATATCTGGGATGCTATGATTTGGACATGGCTTGAGTATCTCCTATGGGTCATACCTTACTCATTATTGTTGTATCAGAGGGTGAGAGAAACTTTCAGAGATAGAAATTAGTAAAAATCAGTCATGTCCTTTGGGGACTAAGCAGCTAGAACACAGAGGACAGGCTGTTAAACAATGTTGTCAATATTTTTATGTCTAAAACAAGAAGGTAGAAGAACGAAAATAAGGCAACCGGTATTGGAATAAGTCAAAACTAAACCTAATTACAGGCTCTGAATGTTGTATATAGATACTTGTGTTTGAGTAACAGCAAACAATAGACCTGGGCTTAGGGACACTTTTCTGAGACCTGTACATTCATAGAACTGACCCTCAACTTAGCCAATGCCAAACATTATATATGACAAAGTATTTATTCTTTGGCTGAAGGCAGAAGGAACCTCACAGATGCCTCCTATCATTACTACTGGAGACACTTGAAGTTTTTATAAGGAATGGATGTCTGGATTCACCTACAAAATTCAACATATCCTAGAAGGAAGTATTCTTCCTTTTGGATCTGTTTCTAGTAAACATTTCCAGTGATTTCTGAGTTCCTGCTTAAAATAATATTTGAAAATGTTAGAATAGACCCCTGTTTTTGATTTAATTGCGACAATGTCTAGAATCAAGTTCAAAGAGTCAATATACCAATGCTTTGAAAGAATTGTTTTAGTTAAAAGATACATAAAACATAAAACAAAACAAAAAAATGTCTTTTGAGAGAGAAACCTCTTCTCACTTTTGGGAAAATAAACATCACATGAAAAGAAGGCCTCTGTTTGAGGTAATTTTATATCCAATCACTTTGCTGAAGTTGTTTATCAGGTTTTGGAGTTCTCTGGTGAAAGTTTTGGAAACAGGCTGAGAAAGAAACTAGGGAAATGACACCTTTCACCATAGCCACAAATAATATAAAATACCTTGGTGTGAATCCAACCAAGCAAATGAAAGATCTGTATGATAAGAACTTCAAGTCTCTAAAAAAAAGAAATTGAAGAAGATCTCAGAAGATGGAAAGATCTCCCATGCTCATGGATTGGCAGGATTAATATAGTAAAAATGGCCATTGTGTTGAAAGCAGTCTACAGATTCAATGCAATCCTCATCAAAATTCCGACTCAATTCTTTACAGAGATAGAAAGAGCAATTCTCAAATTCATTTGGATTAACACAAAATCCAGGATAGTGAAAACTATTTTCAATAATAAAAGAACTTCTAGGGAAATCACCATTCCTGATCTCCAGCTGTACTACAGAGTAATAATGATAAAAACTGAATGGTATTGGTACAGAGACAGGCAGGAAGACCAATGGAATAGAATTGAAGACCCAGAAATGAACCCACACACCTATGGTCACTTGATCTTTGACAAAGGAGCTAAAACTATCCCGTATTAGAAAGACAGCATTTTCAACAAATGGTGCTGGTTGAACTGAATGGAGGTCAGGATCTAGAAGAATGCAAATCAATCCATTCCTATCTCCTTGCACAAAGCTCAAGTACAAGTGGATCAAGTACCTCCACATAAAACCAGATATACTGATACTAATAGAAGAGAAAGTGGGGAACAGCCTCGAACATTTGGGCACAGGAAAAAATTTCCTGAACAGGACACCAATGGCTTATGTCCTAAGATCAAGAACTGACAAATGGGATCTCATAAAATTGCAAGCTTCTGTAAGGCAAAGGACATTGTCAATAGGACAAAATGGCAACCAACAGATTGGGAAAAAAATCTTTACCAATCCTCCATCTGATAGAGGGCTAATATCTAATATATACAAAGAACTCAATAAATTAGACTCCAGACAATCAAATAACCCTATTAAAAATGGGGGTACAGAACTAAACAAAGAATTCTCAACTGAGGAAACTCACATAATTGAAAAGTACCTAAAGAAATGTTCAACATCTTTAGTCATCAGGCAAATGCAAATCAAAACAACTCTAAGATTCCACCTCCCACCAATCAGAATGGCTAAGATTAAAAACTCAGGTGAAAGCAGATGTCTGGAAAGGATGTGGAGAAAGAGGAACACTCCTCCATTGTTGGTGGGATTGCAAGCTGGTACAATCACTCTGAAAATCAGTCTGGTGGTTCCTCAGAAAATTGGACACAGTATTACCTGAGGACCCAGTTATGCCACTCCTGAGCATATATCTAGAAGATACTCCAACATATAACAATGACACATGCTATACTATGTTCATAGCAGCCTTATTTATAATAGCCAGAGGCTGGAAAGAACCCAGATATTCTTCAACAGAGGAATGGATACAGAAAATATGGTACATTTTACACAATGGAGTATTATTCAGTTATTAAAAACAATGAATTCATGAAATTTTTGCGAAATGGATGGAACTAGAAAATATCATCCTGAGTGAGGTAACCCAGTCACAAAAGAACACACATAGTATGCAATCATTGATAAGTGGATATTAGCCTAAAAGCTCAGACTATCCGAGATACAACTCACAGACCACATGAAGGTCAAGAAGAACAAAGACCAAAGTATGGGTGCTTCTGTCTTTCTTAGAAGTAACAAAATACTCAAGGAAGCAAATACAGAGACAAAGTGTGGAGCAGAGACTGGAGGAGGGACTGGGCTGTCTGGAGACTGTCCCACCTGTGCATCCATCCTATGTATAATCACCAAATTGACCAAGCCAGCTTAGTCAGTCAACAGGTTCTCCAGCACAGGAATGAGCATTAAGAAGAAAAAAAGACAAATACACAATATTGTAACACGACCATAGCCAGTTTGAGGCTGAAGGTGGGATTAGGGTTTATTTTTTCCCAATTTGCTTTATACCATTTTAATTACATGCAAGTATTTAGGTCAGTTCTAGGTTGAGGAACTAGCAATACAATAGATGCAAATAGTCAAGGAACAAGCAAGGCAATAAGCCAAGTCCCATGACCACTCCTGTGATCACTGTTTCTAAGGGCTTACCAGGATGGCCAAAATATTTGAACCTACTTCCCTGTCCTAGCTCAAAGTCATATTCATGCCTGAAACCTACTTCTTTGATCTAGCCTAAGATTTAGATTCCTGACTGAAATCACTTCCTTGTCATGGACCAATGTCAGATTCTTGCCTGAAGCCCATTTCCTTGTCCTTGGTCAATGTCAGATTCCTGCTAAGTGGTTCCAAAAGCTCTCCACACCAAATGCCAACACTATTGTGGATTCCAGGAAGTGCAGGCTGACAGAAGCTTGATATAATTTTCTCCTGAGAGGTCCTGACAGAATCTGACATATATAGAGGCAAATGCTGGAAGCTAATCATTGAACTGATCATGAGGTCCCCAATGGAGGAGGTAGAGAGAAGACTGAAGGAGCTGAAGGGGCTTGAGGCCCAATGGAAAGAGTGACAATACCAACTAATCAGAGCTCCCAGGGAACTAGTCTGGGAACATGCATGGCTCCAGCTGTATATGTAGAGGAGGATGGCCTTGTCAAGCATTGGTGGGACAGGAGGTCCTTGGTCCTGTTAACCTGGGATGACCCCGTATGGGGGAATTTGAGGGTGGGGAGGTGAGAGTGGGTGGATGAGTAGAGGCACACCCTCATAGAAGCAGAAGGATGGGGACAGGATAAGGGATTCCTGGGGGGGGGGGGGATCTACAAAGTAGATAACATCTGAAATGTAAATAAATATAATATCCAATAAAGCAAAAAAGAAAAAAGAAAAAGAAATTAATGAAAGAAAGAAAGAAGAAAGAGAATTAAGGAAAAGGAGGCCTCTGGACCCCCCATGAGGAAAGTTAGGAAGGATGACTTCTTTTGAACAGTCCTATTTCATGCCTGATTTTGTAGTAAATTGATTTTGTCATCCATTTCTTTCTTAACTGCCCTGGTTGGAAATAAATAAAATAGATGAACTGAGTCAAGGATTCATGTCATAGGTTTCTCATAACAGAGGGTGGGTTTTTTTGTGGGTTGCTTTTTTAGTGCTCCCTGGATAGTTTTTTCTATTGCTTAAGTGAACAACCATGGTGATCTTTATATATTGAATATTGAACAAAGAGAAGTAAATGAGATGCTCTGTTTACATTTGCTAGGCTAACAGAATTAGAAAGGTACTATTCCTAATCATGAGTGAAAAAGCATTTCTTTTTACTCATCTCAGAAGCACAGGGCCAAGCACCATCTGTGTTGGCTAGACTTCGTATTTCATTTGCCTTTTTGGCTATTATGCTTTTCCTAACATTATTTACAGCACTACCAAATCAAGCCAGCTTGTGACTAATTGGTAATGTTGGTAATGTTTTGCAAAGTAATTTGTGTGTATGTGTTTACGTACACACATATTCCTCTTAAAACATGAAGCATATAATGTATGTATACATAAGTGTTTTCAATATATACGTATATATTTATACATGTATATTTAATTTTGGTTAAAAATGAAAATCTTGGGCATTTTGTTTTTCCATTTTGTTCTGGGAGTAATTAGCCTCAATCATGTTGTATGTCTTTTAGAGTCAAGTTATTCTTTTCAAAGATTGAAAGCATCTCATTCTTTTCAACATCATTGGTGGCACAGCCAAGTTCCGGAGCTTAAGTTACGCTGCCCAAAGTTCCGAAAGGGGTGGATTTCACTTCAAACATGTTCCTGATTTTCTTCTGGACAAGTGTGGGTTAGATTAGATTGGCTTGCTGTAAATACACTACAGAGCTTTTGTGGAATCTATTTGTTACAGAAGGGAAACATTTGCTACTAATTAAGCTCATCTTATTAAGAACATAAGGAGATGCCGCTTTAATTGTTTCAAAATCTTCATTAATTTTCTACATTCTATGAGACTAATTTTCTGGACTATGTATGTTCATGTCGAGAAGCCCTGTTTACACAGAGGTGCTCATGGATGCATCTGGTGGGCATGCTGACACGCCCACTTCTGAATGACGTTTATTTCCTTTAACATTCCCATTGCAGGCTTTTTGGTACTACCACATTCCTTTGAATTTCTGTTCTGCATTCCTTTATCCTTTTAATTGTGTGTGTGTGTGTGTGTGTGTGTGTGTCCCATGCATGCATGCAGTGGGGCACATGCGCGCCCGCATGTGCGCATACACACACACACAGACCTTGGAGGTGGAGTTACAGCATATGTGATCTGTCTTGATGTGAGTGCTAGACCTGAACTCTGGTCCTTATAATAGAGCATTAAGCTTTCCAAACCACGGAGCCTTCTCTTCAGCCGTCTTCTTAACACATTCATTTTGCTGCTTACATCTACCTGTGGTGTCTGTATGCTTTCTTCATTCAGCGTCTAAAAATAATTAAATATGACATGTGAAAGAAAAGGAATTATGATTCTTCTTTTGGTATTTAACTACCAAAGTGGTAGGAAGGAAAATCAAGTTGGGATTAGTGAGGCCTAGCTAAATGGAGCAAGGGCTGGACATAAGTATTCATACTCACGTGGATCCTGGATTAAAATGATGATGACTATAATCGCAGGTTTTTTATTCTGCTATTATGACACTGAAAACTTTTTTTTGAAGAGCATAAAAGTTGATAATGCTTGTAAAGTAAATTGAGATAATCTGGAGAGACTTGAGAACATTTGTGTAGTATTTGGTAACAAAAATATACAAAACCTAGAATATAAAAAATTTAAGGATTGCATTGTTATTAGACTTTGATGAAATGTCAGAAATTTTGAAAAGTATTATGTATTTTCTCATCTTATTTTAGATGGTTAACTCTGTTTCATTCAGTATCTCTCCAAAATTCTGACAAACCCCAAATTTATTGATAAATTATGTACCTAAAAATTCAACAAATAAAAAATTAAGACAATTTAAAGATGTTGAGAATTGAAAATTATGTTTTGTTTATTAATAATTTCTTCATTGCTTACAGTAGCATCAAATGTTCTAAAAATAATACAAATTAGGTTTTTACCAAAATTATTGGTTTTCACATAAAATATTTCAAATTTATAAAATTTCTAAAATGATAAATAAATCTTTCATGCATACATCCTAAGAGTATTCACATTATAGCAATCTTGCACACATTTAAACAATAAGCTAGCAAAAAAATTATCAGAGACTAGTAACTTGAAGCTAGAATTACTGGGCCTCAAAGAGTTCCACTTCTTCCTCTATCCCTCAGAGTAATTATCCTTCAGTTTGGATACAGAGTCTCCATGACTGTGTGAGCCCATCTCAATGGTAGCACTTGGCCAGCTTCCTGTTGGAGTGGGTGTCCATGGGTAACAGTTCCCTGTGCACAGAGCTCATAGTGTGAATTTTGTTTAAATGAGATTATCATTACTTTCTCAATTAGGACTATTCACTTTGGAGTACCTTCAAAGTAATTTCAGTTTGAGGCTGTGGGCAAGAAAGTGTCATTACTTCTCTGTCTAGTTTCTAAGTCCTGAGCAGCATACTAAAGGCTGGTGAATCACTTCCTTGGAAAAAAAGTTGCCTTCATCCATGCACAGTAGTGTGCTGAGGTACAGAGTAGCGCCATTCACTCACAACTAAAGGATTCTTTGTTCTTGCGGTAAGAAGTCCAGGCAGAAAAAAGAGTACTTTTACGAAATTAGTAAACCCCCCCAAATTTTTTTTTAAAAAATTTAAAACCCCCCCGGGGAAACCCCCCCTTTTTTTAAAAACCCCCCGGGCCCCCCTTCCCCCCCCCCCCCCCCCCCCCCCAAAAAAACCCCCCAAATTTAACCCCCCCCCCCAAAACCCCCCGGAAAAAAACCCCCCCAAAAAAAACCCCCCAAAAACCCCCCTTTCCCCTTTAAAAAAAAAACCCCCCCCCCCCCCCAAAAACCCCCCCCAAAAAATTAATTTTTTAAAATTTTCCCCCCCCAAAAAATTTTTCCCCTTTTTCCCCCCCCAAATTAAAAAAGGGGCCCCCCCAAAAACCCCAAAATTTTATAATAAAAAAAGGGGGGCCCCCCCCCTTCCCCCCCCCGGGGGGAAAAAAAACCCTTTAAAAAAAAAAAACCCCCTTTTCCAAAAAAAAAAAATTTGAATTAAAAAAAAAAAAAAAAAACCCCCCCCCAAAAAAACCCCCCCCAAAAAATTAAAAAAAAAAACCCCCCCCCCCCAAAAAATTTTCCCCTTTTAAAAAAAACCCCCGAAAAAAAACCCCGGGGGGAAAAAAAATTTTTTAAAAAAACCCCCAAAAACCCCTTTTTCCCCCCAAACCCCCAAAAAAAAAAAACCCCCCCCCCCCAAAGGCAAAAAAAAAAGGGCCCCCCCCCCAAAAAAAAAAAAGGGAAAAACCCAAAAAAAAAGGGGGGAAAAAATTTTTCCCCCTTTAAAAATTTTGGGTTTTTAAAAAACCCCTTTTTTCCCTTTTTTTTCCCCCCCCCCTTTTGGGCCCCCCCCCAAAAAAAATTTCCCAAAATTTTTTCCCCCCCTTTAAAAAAACCCCCCCGGGGGGAAAAAAAAACCCAAAAAAAAAAAAATTTCCCAAAAAAACCCCCCCAAAAACCCCCCCTTTCCCAAAAACCCCCCCAAAAAATTTTCCCCCCCTTTTTAACCCCCCAAAAAAACCCCAAATTAATTTTTTTGGGGGAAATTAAAAAAAAAAACCCCCCAAAAAAACCCAAAAATTTGCCCCCCCAAAACCCCCCCGGGGGCCCCCCCCTTTTTTTAAAACCCCCCCCCCAAAAAAACCCCCCCCCCAAAAAAAAAAAACCCCCCCCCCCGGGGGCCCCCCCCGGCCCCCCCTTTTTAAAAACCCCTTTAAAAAAATTTTTCCCCCGGCCCCCCCCCCCCCAAAAGGGGTTAAAAAAAAACCCCACTTTTTAAACCCCCCCCCCCCCAGGGGTTTTTTTTTTTTTTTTCCCCCCCCTTTTTTTTAAAAAAGGGGGGGGGGAAAAGCCCCCCTTTTTCCCCCCCCCCAAAAAAAAGGGGAACCCCCCCCCTTTTTTTTTCCCCCCGGGGCCCCCCCGGGGAAAAAAATTTTCCCCCCCCTTTTCCCCCCCCCTTTTCCCCCCCCCTTTTTTCCCCCCCCTTTTAACCCCCCGGTTTTTTTGGGCCCTTCCCCCCCCCCCCCCCCCCCCAACCCCCCCCCCAAACCCCCAAAATTTTCCCACCCCAAACCCCTTTTTTTGGGGGGGCCCCCCCAAAAACCCCCTTTATTTTTCCCCCCCCCCCCCAAAAATTTTAAAAAAAACCCCCTTTTTAAAACAAAAAAACCCCCCCGGGGGGGGGGGGGGGGAAAAAAAAAAAACCCCCCCCCCCCCGGGGGAAAAAAAAAAAAAACCCCCCCGGGGCCCCCCTTTTTCCCCCGGGGGGGGCCCCCCCCCCCCCTTTTTTTTGGGGGGCCCCAAAAACCCCGGCCCGAACCCCCCCCTTTAAAAAAGGGGGGGGGGGGGGGGTTTTTTGGGGGGGCACCCCCGGGGGGTTTAACCCCCCCCGGGGGGGCCCCCCTTTAAAAAAAAAAAAAATAAAAAAAAAAAAAAAAAAAAAATTTAAAAAAACCCCCCCCAAAAAAAAAAAAATTTGGAAAATTTTTTCCCCCGGGAAATTGGAAAAAAATTTTTAACCCCCTTTAAGGGGTTTTAATTTTTTTCCCCCCCAAAAAACCCCCCGGGGCCCAAAATAAACCCCGGAAAAAACCCGGCAAAACCCCAAAAAAAATTTTTTTTTTTTTTTTCCCCTTTTTTTTTAAAAAAAAACCCCCCCTTTTTTAAAATTTTTGTTTTTGGGGGGGGAAAAGGGGGGGGGGCCCCGGGGGCCCCCTTTTAAAAAAAAGGGGATTTTTTTTTTAAAAAGGGGTTCCCCCCGGGGGTTTTTAAAACCCCCCCCGGGGGCCCCCCCCCCCTTTTAAGCCCCCAAAAAGGGGGTTGGATTTTTTTTTGGGGGGTTTTTTTTTTTTTTTTTCCCCTATTTTTTAAAAAATTTTTTTTCCCTTTTTTAAAAAAAATTTTTTAAAAAAAATTTTTTTTTTAAAAAAGTTTGGGCCCTTTTTTTCCCCTTTTTCCCCCCCCCCAAATTTTTTTTTTTTTGGGGGTTTTTTTTTTAAAAGGGGCCCCCCCTTTTTTTCCCCCCCCCCCCAAATTCCCCCCCCTTTTGGCCCCCCCCCCCCCCTTTTTCCCCAAAATTTTTTTTCCCTTTAAAGGGGGGGTTTTTAAAGGGGAAAAAAAAATTTTTTTTTTTTTTAAAAAACCCCAAAAAAACCCCCCCAAAAAACCCCCCCCCTTTCCCCCCAAAATTTTTAAAACCCCTTTTTGAACCAAAGGAAATTTTTTTTTTTTTTTTTTAAAAAACCCCGTTTAAAAACCCCTTTTAAAAAACCCCCTTTTCCCCCCCCCCCCCCAAAAATTTTTTTCCCCCCCCCCCTTTTTCCCCCAAAAAAATTTTTAAACCCCCCCCCCCTTTTTTTTTCCCCCGGGGGGGGGGTTTTTTTTGCCCCGGGGGCCCCCCCCCCTTTTTAAAACCCCCCCCCCGGGATTTTTTTTTTAAAAAAAAATTTTTTTTAAAAAACCCCCCCCCAAAAAAATTTTTTTAAACCCCCCTTCTTTTCCCCCTCTTTTTTCCCCCCTTTTTCCCCCCCCCCCCCTTTTTTTTTTAAACCCCCCAAAATTTTTTTTGGAAGATAAAAAAAGGGGCCCCCCCCCGGTTTTTCCCTCCCCCGGGAAAAAAAATTTAAACCCCCCCCCCCCCCCCCCCCCCCCCCCCCCCCCCGGGGGAAATTTAAATTTGGGCCCGGTTAAAAAGTTAAACCCCGGTTTTTAACCCCCTTTTTAAAATTTTTGGAAAGAAAAAAATTTTAAAGGGGGGTTTTTTTTTAAAATTTTCCCCCTTTTTTTTTTTTCCCCCCTTTTTTTAAAATTTTAAAAGGGTTTTTTTAAAATTTTCCCCTTTTTTTTTTTTTGGGAAAATTTTAAAAAATTTTAATTTTTTTTAAAGGGGTTTTTTCTGTTTTTTCCCCCCCCCCCAAAAAAAACCCCAAAAAAAATTTTTTTTAAAAAAAACCTTAAAATTTAAAAAAAGGGGGAAAAAAAATTTTTTTTTAAAAAAAGGGGGAAACTTTTTTTTTTTTAAAAAAAAAAAAATTTTTTTTAAAAAAATTTTTTTTTTTTAAAAAATTTTTTTTTAAAAAAATTTTAAAAAAAAAAATTTTTAAAAAAAAAAAAAAAAATTTTTTTAAATTTCCCTTTAAAAAAATTTTTTTTAAAAAATTTTAATTTTTTTCCCCCTTTTCCCCCCCCCCTTTAAATTTTTTTTTTGGAAAATTTTTTTTTTTAAATTAAATTTTTTTTTTTTAAAAAAACCCCGGGGTTTTTTTTTTTTTCTTTTTTCCCCCCTTTTATTTTTTTTTTTTTTAAAAATTTTAAAAAAAAAACCCCTTTTTCCAAAACTTTTTTAAAAATTTTTAAAATTTTTGGGGGGAAAAACCTTTTTTTTTTTTTTAAAAAAAAAAAAAGGGGGGTTTTAAAACCCCTTAAAACCCCCCCCCGGCCCCGGGGGGTTTCCTTTTTTCCCTTTCCCCCAAAAAGGTTTTTTGCCCCCGGGTTTTTTGGGGGGTTTTTTTTTTTCTTTTTTTTTTTTTGGAATAAAAAAAATTTAAAAAAAAAACCCTTTTTTGGTTTAAATTTCCCCCCAAAATTTTTTTTAAAAATTTTTTTGAAATTTTTCCGGGGAAAAAAAAAACCTTTTTTTTTTTTTTTTTTTTAAAAAGTTTGGTTTTTTTTTTAAAATTTAAAAGGGGGGGAAAAAAAAAAAAAACCCCCCTTTTTTTTAAATTTTTAAAAAAATTTTTCCAAAAGGGCTTTTTTTAAAAAGGGGGAAAAAAAAAAAAATTTTAAAAAATTTTAAATTTTTCCCAAAAAACCCTTTTTCCAAAAAAATTAAAAAAAAAAAAAAACCCCCCCTTTTTTTGGGGGGGGGTTTTTTTTTGGGGGGGGGTTTTTTGGGGGGGTTTTTTTTTTGGGGTTTTTCCTTTTTTTTTTGGGGGTTTTAAAATTTCCCTTTTAAAAAAAAATAAAAAGGAAAAAAACCCCGGGGGGCCCCCAAAAAAAGGGGGAAAAAAAGGGGTTTTTTCCCCTTTTAAGGAAAAAAATTTGGTTTTTTAAAAAAGGGGAAAAAAAAAAATTTTTTTTTTTGGCCCTTAAAAAAAAAATTTTTTAAAATTTTCCCCAAAAAAAAAACCCCCCCCCCCCCCCCCCCCCCCCCCCCCCCCCCCCCCCCCCCCAAAAAAAATTTTTTTTCTTTTCCCCCCAAAAAAAAAAAAAACCCCCCCTTTTTTAAAAAAATGGAAAAAAAAAAAATTAAACAAAAAAGCAAAAATTTTAAAATTACCCCCCAAAAAAAAACCCCTTTTAAATTAAAAAAAGGGAACCCTTTTTTTTTTGGGGGAAACTAAAAAAACCCCCAAAATTTAAAAAAAAAAAAACCCCCCCCCCCCTTTTTTTGGCCCCCCCTTTTCTTTTTCCCCCAAAAAAAGGGTGGGTTTTGGGGTTTTTTTTTCCCCCCCCCAAAAAAAGGGGGGGAAAAATAAATTCCCCCCCAATTTTTTCCCCAAAAGGGGAAAAAAAAAAACCCCCAAATCCCCCCCAAAAAAAAAAACCCCCCCCCCCCCCCGGGGGGGGGTTTTTCCCAAACCCCTTTTGGGGGGGCCCTTTTGGGGCCGGGAAAAAAAAGGGGGTTTTTTTTTTTGGGGGAAAAAAAAAGGGGGTTTTCGGGGGGCCCCCCTTAAATTAAAAGGAATTTGGGGGCCCCCCCAAAATTTAAAAAAAGGGTTTTTAAAAACCCCCCTTTTTCCCGGGGGGGGGGGGGGGGGGACCCAAAAAAGGGGGGAAAATTAAAAAAAAAAAAGGGGGGGAACCCCCCCTTCCCCCCCAAAAAAGGGTGGGGACCCGGCCCCCCAAGTTGGGGGCCCCCCCCAAACGGGAAAATTTAACGGAAAAAAGGGAAAAAATTTTTTTTAAAAAAAAAAAAAACCCCCCTTCCCCAAAAAGGGGGGGCCAAATTTTCCCCCCCCCCCCCCCCCCCCCCCCCCCCCCCCCCCCCCCCCAAAAAAAAATTTTTTTTTTTAAAAGAATTTTTTTTTTTTTTAAACTTTTTTTTTTTTTAAACTTTTTTTTTGGGAAATTTTAATTTTTTTTTTTTTTTTAAAATTTTTTTTCCCCTTTTTTTTAAATTTTTTTAATTAAAAACCCCCCTTTTTTTAAAAATTTTTTTTTTAAAAAAAAAATTTTTTTTTGGTTTTTTTTTTAAAGGGAAATTATTTTTTTTTTTTTGGGGGTTTTTTTTTTGGGGGGGTTTTTTTTTGGGGTTTTTTTTTGGGGGGTTTTTTGGGTTTTTTTTTTTTTTCCCCTTTTTTTTTTTCCAAAAAATTTTGGGGGAAATTTTTTTAAAAGGGGTTTTTTTTTAAATAAAATTGGGGGGTTTTTTTTAAAAGGGGGGAAAAAAAAATTTTTTTAAATTTTAATTTTTTTTGGGTTTTAAAAAAGGGTTTTTTAAAAACCCCTTTTTTTTTTTTTTCCCCCCCTTTTTTAAAAAGGGGTTTTTAAAATTTTTTGGTTTTTCCCCCTTTTTTTTAAAGGGGGGGGGGGGTTTTTTTTTTTTTTTTTTTGGGGGGGTTTTTTGGGGGGGGAAAAAAAGGGGGGAAAAAATTTTTAAAAAAAAAAAGTCCTTTTCGGGCCTTTTTTTTTTTAAATTTTTTAAAATTTTTTTTAAAATTTTTTTTTTCCCCCCCTTTTTCCCCCCCCCCCCCCTTCCCCCCCCTTTTTTTTTTCCCCCCCCCCCAAACCCCCTTTAAAAAACCCCCACCCCCCCCCGAATTCCCCCCCCCCCCCCCCCAAAATTTTCCCTTTTGGCCAAAATTTTCCCCCTTATAAAACCCGGTTTGGGGCCCCTGGGCCCCCCCCGGGGGGTTTTAATTTTGGGGGGCCGGGGGTTGGTTTTTTTTTTTTTTTCCCCCCCCTTTTTTTTTCCCCCCCCCCCCAAAAAAGGGGGGGGCCCCCCTTTTTTAATTTTTTTTTCCCCCCTTTAAATTTTTTTTAGACCTCTAAGGGCCCAATTTTTGGGGGGAAAAACCCCCCCCCCCCGGGGATCCCTTTGGGGCCCCCGGGGGCCCCGGGGGGGGGGGAAAACCCCCCCCCCTTTTTTCCCCCTTTTCCTTTTTTTCCCCCCGAGTTTTTTTTCCCTTTTTGGGGGGGGCCCCCCCCCCCCCCTTTCCCCCCCCTTTTTTTCTTTTTTTTTTTGGGGGGGTTTTTGGGGTTTTGGGGGGGGCCCCCCCCAAAAAAAAAAACATTTTTTTTTTTTTTTAAAAAAAAAAGAAAAAAAAAAAAATTTTTTTGGGGGAAAAAAAATTTTTCCTTTTCCTTTTTTTTAAAAATTTAATTTTTAAAAAAATTTAAAAATTAAATTTTTGGGGGGGGGTTTTTTTTTTTTTTTAAAAAAAAAATTTAAAACCTTTTTAAAAAAAAACCCCCAAAAAAATTTTTTTTTTAAAAAAAAAAAAAAAAAGGTTTTTTTTTTTTTAAAATTTTTTAAAATTTTTTTTAAAAAAAAAAATTTTTTTTTTTAAATTTTTTAATTTAAATTTAAAACCCCCCAAAAAACTTTTTTTTTTTTAATTTTTTTTTTGGTTTTTTTTTTTGGGGGGGGTTTTTTTTTGGGGGGGAGGGTCAAAAAAGGGGGGGGGGGGGTTTTTTTTTAAAAAAGGGGAAAAAAATTCCGGAAAAAAACCCGGGGAAAACCCCTTTTTTCCCCCAAACCCCCCAAAGGGTTTTTTTTTTTTTTATTTTTTAAAATTTTTTTTTTTTTTTTTTTTTTTTAAAAAATTTTTTTTTTTTTTTTTTTTTTTTAAAAAAAAAAAAAAAAAAGGGGAAAAAAAAAAAGGAATTTTTTTTAAAAATTTTAAAATTTTTTCCCCCTTTTGGCCCCCTTTTTAAAAAAGGGGGGGGGTTTTTTTAAAAAAAAAATTTTTTTTTTCCCCTTTTTTTAAAAAAAAGGGGCCCCTTTTTTTTTTTTTTTAAAAAAATTTTTAAAAAAAAAAAAAAAAAAAAAAAAAAAATTTTGGAAAAAAAAGGGGTTTTTTTTCCCAAAATTTTTAAATTTGGAAAAAAAAAAAATTTTAACCCCAAAAAAAATTTTTTTTTTAACCCCCCAAAAAAAAAACCCAAAAAAAAATTTTTAAAAAAAAAAAATTTTTTAAAAAAGGGGTTTTAAAAAATTTTTTTTTTTTTTAAATTTCCTTTTTTTTGGGGGCCCCAAAAAAAAAAAAACCCCCAAAAAAACTTTAAAACCTTAAACCCTTTAAAAAAAAATTTTAAAAAAAAAAACCCCCCAAAACCCCCAAAAAAACCAAACCCCCAAAAAATTAAAAAATCCAAAAAAAAATTTTTTGAAATACCCCCCTTTTTTCCCTTTTTCCCTTTTTTTTTAAAAAAAAAAAAATTTTTTCCCCCCCTTTTTTTCCCAAAAACCCAAAAAAAAAAATTTTTTTAAAAAAAAAGGGGAAAAAAAATTTTTTTCCCCCCCCCCCCGGAAAACCCTTTTTTTTAAAAAAAAAACCAAAAAATTTTTTTTTTTCCCCCCTTTTAAAAAAAACCCCCAAAAAAAATTTTTTTTTTTTTTAAAAAAAAAATTTTTTAAAACCCAAAAAACCCCCCCCCCCAAAAATTTTTTTTTTTTTTGGGGGGGGAAAATTTTTTAAAAAAAAAAACCCCCCCCCCCAAAAAAATTTAGTAAAAAAATTTTTACCCCTTTTTTTTTTTTAAAAAAAAAAAATTAAAAAAAGGGGTTTTTAAAATTTTTTTAAAAGGGGAAAAAAAAAAACCCCCTTTTGAAAATTTTTTAAAAAAAAACCCCCTTGGGGGGGGAAAAAAAAAAAAAAAAATTTTTCCCCCCCAAAACAAAAGGGAAAAAAAAATTTTTTTTTTTAAATTTTAAAAAAAAAAAATTTTTAAACCCCCAAAAAAAAATTAAAATCCCCCCCCCCCTTTTTTTTTTTCCCCCCGGAATAATTTTCCCCAAAAAAATTTTTTTAAAAATATCACTAGGGGGAAAAAAAATTTTTTTAAAAAAAAAAACTCCCCATTTCCCCCCCCTTTTTTTTTAAAAAAAAAAAAAAAGGGTTTTCCCCCCAAAAAAATTTTTAAAAATTTTTTCCCCTTTTTTTAAAAGGGCCCCCCCGGTTTTCCCCTTTTTAAAAAATTTTTTTTTTTCCCCTTTTTTTTTAAAAAATTTTTTTAAAAAAACCAAAATTGGCCCCCCCCCGGGGTTTTTTCCCCCCAAAAAAAAAAAATTTTTCAATTATAAAAAAAAAAAAAAAAGGGGGGGAAAAATTTTGGAAATTTTTAAAAAAATTTTAAAATTTAAAAAAAAAAAAAGGCCCCAAAAAAACCCCAAATTTAAAAAAAAAAAAAAAACCGGTTTTTTAAAAAAAATTAAAAAAAACCCAAAAAATTTTTCCCCCCAACCCCTTTTCCCCCCCGGGGAAAAAAACCCAAAAAAGCCCACTCCCCCCCAAAAAAAAAAATTTTTTTTTCCCCAAAAAAGCCCCCAAAAAAAACCCAAAAAAGGGGGGTTTTTAAATTTAAAAAATTTTGGGGGGGAAAAATTTTTCCCCCCGGGGGGGGGAAAAAAAAGGGAAACCCCCCCACCAAAAAAAACCCCCCAAAAAAAAAAAAATTTTAAAGGGAAAAAAAAAAAAAAATTATTTTAAAAACCCGGGGGTAAAAAAAAAGGGGGGCCCCAAAAGTTGGGGGGGGGAACCCCCAAAAAATTTTCCCCAGGCCCCCCCCCAAAAAAAAAAAAAACCCAAGGGGGTTTTTTTTTTGGGAAAAAAAAAAAAAAAAAAACCCCCCCCAAAACCCCAAAAAATTTTTAAAAAAAAACCCCCCCCCCCCCCCCTTTTTTTATTTGGGGGGCCCCCCTTTTAAACCCCCCCAAAAAATTTTTTTGGGGGGGTTTTAAAGGGTTTTTTCCCCCGGGTTTTTTTTTTTTTTAAAAAAAAAAAAGGGTTTTTTCCGGGCCCCCTTTTTTTTTTCCCCCCCCAAAAAAACCCCCCCAAAAAAAAAAACAAAATTGGGGGAAAAATTTTTTTGGGGGGAAAAAAAATTTTTTTTCTTTTAAAAAAAAAGAAAAAAAAAAAGGGGGGGGGGGGGAAAAAAAAAAAATTTTGGGGGGGGGAAAAGGGGGGGGGGGGGGGGGGGGGGGGGGGGGGGGGGGCCGGGGGGGGGGGGGGGGGGGGGGGGGGGGGGGGGGGGGGGGGGGGGGGGGGGGGGGGGGGTTTTTTTGGGGGGGGGGGGGGGGGGGGGGGGGGGGGGGGGGGGGGGGGGGGGGGGGGGGGGGGGGGCCGGGGGGGGGGGGGGGGGGGGGCCCCCCCAAAAAAAAAAAGGGGGTTTTTTTTTTAAAAAAAAAAAAAACTAAAAAAAAAAAAATTTTTTTTTTTCCCAAAAAAAACCCCCTTTTAAAAAGGGGGCTTTAAAATTTTTTAAAATTTGGGTTTTAAAATTCCCAAATTAAAAAAAAAAAAAAAAAATCCAAATTGGAAAAAAAATTTTTTGTTTTTTTTTTAAAAATTTTTTTTTTTTAAATTTTAAAAAAAAAATTTTTTTTAAAAAATTTTAAAAAAAAGGGGGAAAAAAAAAATTTTTTTTTTTTTTTTTAAAACCCTTTTTTTTTTAAAAAAAAAAATTTGGGTTTAATTTTTTTTTAAAAGGGGGAAAAACCCCAAAAAAGGCCCTTTAACCCCCCAAAAATTTTTTTTTTTTTTGGGAAAAAAAAAAAAACAAAAAAAAAAGGGGGTAAAAAAAATTTTAAAAAAAACCCGGAAAAAAACCCCCCCCCCCCTTTTTCAAAGGGGGGGGGGGTTTTTGGGTTTTTTCCCAAAAAAAAACCAAAAAAAAAAATTTTTTTTGGGGGGGCCCCCCAAAAAAAAAGGGGGGGGTTAAGGGGTTTTGGGGGGAAAAAAGGGGGGGGGGTCCCTTTTTTTAAACCCAAAAAAGGGAAAAAAATTTAAAAAAGGGGAAGGGTTGGGGAAAAAAAAAGGGGGGGTTTTTTAAAAAACCCCCGGGGGGAAGTTTTTTTTTTTTTTCCCCCCCGGGGGGGGGTTTTTTCCCCCCCCCCTTATTCCCAAAAATTTTGGGGGGGCTTTTAAAAAAAAAATTTCCCCCCCCCTTTTAAAAACCCCCAAAAGGGCCCAAAAATTTTTTTCCCCTTTTTTAATTTTAAAAAATTTTAATTTAAAATTTTTTTTTTAAAAAACCCTTTTCCCCTTAAAATTTTTTTCAAAAAAAAAAAAAAAATTTTTTTTTTTTTCCCCCTTTTTTTTTAAAAAAACCCCCCAAAAAACCCTTTTTTAAAAAAAAAAAAAAAAAAAAGGAAAACCCGGAATTTTTTAAAAGGGGAAAAAAATTTTTTTAAATTTTTTTTCCCCCCTTTAAAAATTTTTGGGTCAAAAAGCTCAAGTACAAGTGGATCAAGTACCTCCACATAAAACCAGATATACTGATACTAATAGAAGAGAAAGTGGGGAACAGCCTCGAACATTTGGGCACAGGAAAAAATTTCCTGAACAGGACACCAATGGCTTATGTCCTAAGATCAAGAACTGACAAATGGGATCTCATAAAATTGCAAGCTTCTGTAAGGCAAAGGACATTGTCAATAGGACAAAATGGCAACCAACAGATTGGGAAAAAAAATCTTTACCAATCCTCCATCTGATAGAGGGCTAATATCTAATATATACAAAGAACTCAATAAATTAGACTCCAGACAATCAAATAACCCTATTAAAAATGGGGTACAGAAGCTAAACAAAGAATTCTCAACTGAGGAAACTCACATAATTGAAAAGTACCTAAAGAAATGTTCAACATCTTTAGTCATCAGGCAAATGCAAATCAAAACAACTCTAAGATTCCACCTCCCACCAATCAGAATGGCTAAGATTAAAAACTCAGGTGAAAGCAGATGCTGGAAAGGATGTGGAGAAAGAGGAACACTCCTCCATTGTTGGTGGGATTGCAAGCTGGTACAATCACTCTGAAAATCAGTCTGGTGGTTCCTCAGAAAATTGGACACAGTATTGCCTGAGGACCCAGTTATGCCACTCCTGAGCATATATCTAGAAGATACTCCAACATATAACAATGACACATGCTATACTATGTTCATAGCAGCCTTATTTATAATAGCCAGAGGCTGGAAAGAACCCAGATGCCCTTCAACAGAGGAATGGATACAGAAAATATGGTACATTTACACAATGGAGTATTATTCAGTTATTAAAAACAATGAATTCATGAAATTTTTGCGAAATGGATGGAACTAGAAAATATCATCCTGAGTGAGGTTACCCAGTCACAAAAGAACACACATAGTATGCAATCATTGATAAGTGGATATTAGCCTAAAAGCTCAGACTATCTGAGATACAACTCACAGACCACATGAAGGTCAAGAAGAACAAAGAACAAAGTATGGGTGCTTCTGTCTTTCTTAGAAGTAACAAAATACTCAAGGAAGCAAATACAGAGACAAACTGTGGAGCAGAGACTGGAGGAGGGACTGGGCTGTCTGGAGACTGTCCCACCTGTGCATCCATCCTATGTATAATCACCAAATTGACCAAGCCAGCTTAGTCAGTCAACAGGTTCTCCAGCACAGGAATGAGCATTAAGAAGAAAAAAGACAACTACACAATATTGTAACACGACCATAGCCAGTTCTGAGGCTGAAGGTGGGATTAGGGTTTATTTTTTCCCAATTTGCTTTATACCATTTTAATTACATGCAAGTATTTAGGTCAGTTCTAGGTTGAGGAACTAGCAATACAATAGATGCAAATAGTCAAGGAACAAGCAAGGCAAACTACTCCTGTGATCACTGTTTCTAAGGGCTTACCAGGATGGCCAAAATATTTGAACTACTTCCCTGTCCTAGCTCAAAGTCATATTCATGCCTGAAACCTACTTCTTTGATCTAGCCTAAGATTTAGATTCCTGACTGAAATCACTTCCTTGTCATGGACCAATGTCAGATTCTGCCTGAAGCCCATTTCCTTGTCCTTGGTCAATGTCAGATTCCTGCTAAGTGGTTCCAAAAGCTCTCCACACCAAATGCCAACACTATTGTGGATTCCAGGAAGTGCAGGCTGACAGAAGCTTGATATAATTTTCTCCTGAGAGGTCCTGACAGAATCTGACATATACAGAGGCAAATGCTGGAAGCTAATCATTGAACTGATCATGAGGTCCCCAATGGAGGAGGTAGAGAGAAGACTGAAGGAGCTGAAGGGGCTTGAGGCCCAATGGAAAGAGTGACAATACCAACTAATCAGAGCTCCAGGGAACTAGTCTGGGAACATGCATGGCTCCAGCTGTATATGTAGAGGAGGATGGCCTTGTCAAGCATTGGTGGGACAGGAGGTCCTTGGTCCTGTTAACGTGGGATGACCCAGTATGGGGGAATTTGAGGGTGGGGAGGTGAGGTGGGTGGATGAGTAGAGGCACACCCTCATAGAAGCAGAAGGATGGGGACAGGATAAGGGATTCCTGGGGGGGGGGATCTACAAAGTGGATAACATCTGAAATGTAAATAAATATAATATCCAATAAAGCAAAAAAGAAAAAAGAAAAAGAAATTAATGAAGAAAGAAAAAAAAGAGAATTAAGGAAAAGGAGGCCTCTGGACCCCCCATGAGGAAAGTTAGGAAGGATGGCTTCTTTTGAACAGTCCTATTTCATGCCTGATTTTGTAGTAAATTGATTTTGTCATCCATTTCTTTCTTAACTGCTCCTGGTTGGAAATAAATAAAATAGATGAACTGAGTCAAGGATTCATGTCATAGGCTTCTCATAACAGAGGGTGGGTTTTTTTGTGGTTGCTTTTTTAGTGCCCCTGGATAGTTTTTTCTATTGCTTAAGTGAACAACCATGGTGATCTTTATATATTGAATATTGAACAAAGAGAAGTAAATGAGATGCTCTGTTTACATTTGCTAGGCTAACAGAATTAGAAAGGTACTATTCCTAATCATGAGTGAAAAAGCATTTCTTTTTACTCATCTCAGAAGCACAGGTGCCAAGCACCATCTGTGTTGGCTAGACTTCGTATTTCGTTTGCCTTTTTGGCTATTATGCTTTTCCTAACATTATTTACAGCACTACCAAATCAAGCCAGCTTGTGACTAATTGGTAATGTTGGTAATGTTTTGCAAAGTAATTTGTGTGTATGTGTTTACGTACACACATATTCCTCTTAAAACATGAAGCATATATATGTATGTATACATAAGTGTTTTCAATATATACGTATATATTTATACATGTATATTTAATTTTGGTTAAAAATGAAAATCTTGGGCATTTTGTTTTTCCATTTTGTTCTGGGAGTAATTAGCCTCAATCATGTTGTATGTCTTTTAGAGTCAAGTTATTCTTTTCAAAGATTGAAAGCATCTCTTCTTTTCAACATCATTGGTGGCACAGCCAAGTTCCGGCAGCTTCAGTTACGCTGCCCAAAGTTCTGAAAGGGGTGGATTTCACTTCAAACATGTTCCTGATTTTCTTCTGGACAAGTGTGGGTTAGATTAGATTGGCTTGCTGTAAATACACTACAGAGCTTTTGTGGAATCTATTTTGTTACAGAAGGGAAAGCATTTGCTACTAATTAAGCTCATCTTATTAAGAACATAAGGAGATGCCTGCTTTAATTGTTTCAAAATCTTCATTAATTTTCTATATTCTATGAGACTAATTTTCTGGACTATGTATGTTCATGTCGTGGAGCCCTGTTTACACAGAGGTGCTCATGGATGCATCTGGTGGGCATAGCTGACACGCCCACTTCTGAATGACGTTTGTTTCCTTTAACATTCCCATTGAGGATTTTTGGTACTACACATTCCTTTGAATTTCTGTTCTGCATTCCTTTATCCTTTTAATTGTGTGTGTGTGCGTGTGTGTGGTGCGCATGCATGCACCCACGTGGGCACATGCCCATGCATGTGCGCAACACACACACACAACCTTGGAGGTGGAGTTACAGCATTGTGATACTGTCTGATGTGAGTGCTAGGACCTGAACTCTGGGCCTTATAATAGAGCATTAAGCTTTCCAAACCACTGGAGCCTTCTCTTCAGCCATTTCTTAACACATTATTTGCTGCTTACATCTACCTGTGGTGTCTGTATGCTTTCTTCATTCAGCATCTAAAAATAATTAAATATGACATGTGAAAGAAAAGGAATTTATGATTCTTCTTTTGGTATTTAACTACCAAAAGTGGTATGGAAGGAATCAAGTTGGATTAGTGAGGCATAGCTAAATGGAGCAAGGGCTGGCATAAGTATTCATACTCACGTGGATCCTGGATTAAAATGATGATGACCTATAATCCAGGTTTTGTATTCTGTTATTATGACACTGAAACTTTTTTTTCAAGAGCATAAAAGTTGATAATGCTTGTAAAGTAAATTGAGATAATCTGGAGAGACTTGAGAATATTTGTGTAGTATTTGGTAACAAAAATATACAAAACCTAGAATATGAAAAATTTAAGGATTACATTGTTATTAGACTTTGATGAAATGTCAGAAATTTTGAAAAGTATTATGTATTTTCTCATCTTATTTTAGATGGTTAACTTCTGTTTCATTCAGTATCTCTCCAAAATTCTGACAAACACCATTATTGATAAATTATGTACCTAAAAAGTCAACAAATAAAAATTAAGACAATTTAAAGATGTTGAGAATTGAAGATTATGTTTTGTTTTATTATAATTTCTTCATTGCTTACAGTAGCATCAAATGTTCTAAAAATAATACAAATTAGGTTTTTACCAAATTATTGGTTTTCACATAAAATATTTCAAATTTATAAAATTTCTAAAATGATAAATAAATCTTTCATGCATACATCCTAAGAGTATTCACATTATAGCAATCTTGCACACATTTAAACAATAAGCTAGCAAAAAATTATCAGAGACTAGTAACTTGAAGCTAGAATTACTGGGCCTCAAAGAGTTCCACTTCTTCCTCTATCCCTCAGAGTAATTATCCTTCAGTTTGGATACAGAGTCTCCAGTGACTGTGTGAGCCCATCTCAATGGTAGCACTTGGCCAGCTTCCTGTTGGAGTGGGTGTCCATGGGTAACAGTTCCCTGTGCACAGAGCTCATAGTGTGAATTTTGTTTAAATGAGATTATCATTACTTTCTCAATTAGGACTATTCACTTTGGAGTACCTTCAAAGTAATTTCAGATGAGGCTATGGGCAAGAAAGTGTCATTTACTTCTCTGTCTAGTCTTCTAAGTCCTGAGCAGCATACTAAAGGCTGGGTGAATCACTTCCTTGGAAAACAGTTGCCTTTCATCCATGGCGCAGTAGTGTGCTGAGGTACAGTGGTAGCGCCATACTCACATCACAACTAGAAGGACTTTCTTTGTAGCTTGCGGTAAGAGAGATCCTAGGCAGAGTAATTACAAAATCTTGTATGTTACTTTTAAAACGTATATATAGAATGTAGAATAAAAATTGGAATCAAATACATCACAAAAGTTCCAAGACATGTTTGAATTTCAGAGCTCTAAACCATAAATTCTTTATCATATAGCATTCTACCTTTTTTGTCATCCCTTATCTGCAGTACTAAAAAACTTGTTCCTATATGGACACATTACTTTTGATCTTTTGAGTCGTGCAAAATTTTCAGGTTTTATTAATAAGTCAAAACTCAAGGTCACCATCACTCACACTCAGACACCCTCCGTTTCTTATTTATATGCCCTTCAACATATTCTCTATACTTAGACAGACTGATCTTTCATAAAAATAATATATGCTCATGAAACCTTCAAGAGTTCTTAGGAAAATGATCACATATTGATAATATAGCCTTTAAAAGTTTCATTTTATAGCTTCTAGTTAGTCTGAAAACAAAATAAGAAACTTAGGGTGTCTGAGTGTGTCATGGTGGTGTGTGTTGTCGTGGTGTGTGTGTGTGTGTGTGTGTGTGTGTTCTTCTTTTGATGATTTACACCCTGCAGGCTAGCTAATCTAACAGTAGCTGGCTCTGAATGGAAAGTCTAAGAACCCAGTTGTTGCTCAGTCCACAAGGCTGGATGTCTCAGCCAATCTTCAGTATACTGGAATCCTGAAGAAGTGTCTCTAATGCTACAGTTAAGAAATGGCTTGCAAGGTGAGGGAAGAAAACAAAGAACAAAATCTCCAAGTCCTTATATAGGCTTCCAGAAGAAGTGTCACTCAGATTAAAGGCATGTGTTTCCCTACTAAATCCAAGAACAGCAAAAAAAATTATTGTGTACCATTATAAGTAGGCTTCATCCCAGAGATACAGGGATGGTTCAAAACAAGAATATCTGTCAGTGTAATCCACCATATAAAAAAGTGGAAGGAAAAAAAAAACACATGAACAACTCTTTAGATGCTGAAAAGGCCTTTGACAAAATCTACCACCCCTTCATGATAAAAGTCTTGGAGAGATCAGTCATACAATTTACAGTAAGCCTATAGCCAAAGTCTAATTAAATGGAGAGAAATTCAAAACAATTCCACTAAAATTAGGAAGAAGACAAGATTATCCACTCTCTCCCTATCTATGCAGTATAGATTTGAAGTTCTAACTAAAGCAATATGACAACTAATGGAGATAAAGAGGATTCAGGGGATTTGAGTTGGAAGTTAAAGTATCTCATTTTCAGATGAGATGATAAGTGACCCCAAACATTCTACCAGGGAAATAGTACAGCTGATAAACACCTTCAGTAAAATGGAGGAATACAAGATTAACTAAAACAAACAAGCAAACAAACAAACACTCCAACAACAAAAAAGTATCCCTTCAGGGAGACCTTGTGCGGCTGAGGGCTCGCTCTGCCATACGCTAGGCTTTGTGGGAAGGCCTCTTTTGAGTCATGTCAGGAAGTGGTGCGTTTGTGGCGTAGCCTGGCAGGGAACAATGACTGCAACATCTATGTAGGTAACCTACCTCAGACATCAAACCAAGGACGCACAAATGGCGCTATCTGTGACATCGATCTGAAGAACCACTGCAGGAGATCGCTCTGATGTGGAAGATGCCAAGGAGGCTGCAGGGGTGGAGGCGGCGGAGCCCAGAGAGGCCTCTATGGTCTGGAGATCTAAAAACAGAGTGGTTGTCTCTGGACTTCTTCCATCACATGCATGAAGCAGGTGATGTATGTTATGCTGATGTTTATCAAGATGGCACTGGTGTCGTAGAGTTTGCACAGAGAGAAGATATGACGTATGCAATTCAAAAACTGGATAACACTAAGTTTAGATCTCATGAGAGAGAAACTGCCTACATCCGGGTTAAAGTTGGTGGGCCAGAAGTCCAAGTTATGGACGATCTCGATCTCGAAGCCATAGCTGTAGCAGAAGCAACAGCAGGAGTTGAATTTACTCCCCCAAGGAGAAGCAGAGGATCACCACGCTATTATCCCCATCAGCAGATCTCGCTCTGTACATAAGATGATTGGTGTCACTTTTTGTAGAACCCGTGTTGTATACAGTTTTCCTTTATTCAGTAAATCTTTTCATTTTTTAAAATTCAAGCTGTTTTGTTCAGAATGGGCTAAGGTGTTGAATTGCTTCTTGTTAATATCGCCTTGCTCTAACATCTACATTCCCCTCATGTCTTTGGTAACTTGTATTTTAAGTGATATCATAGACAAGGTTGTTTAAATTTAGTTATTTTCCATGCTCTTCAGACTGATATTATGTAATGTCTATTCTGCTCTGGTTTGTGTGAAATGGATGTTGGGGTTTTGTGGTTATCTTACTTGGGAAGTTCTTATGTTATCTTGCTTTTCATGTGTCTTTCTGTAGACATATCTGAAGAATGGATTAAGAATGCTTTGGATTAAAGATTGTGGAGCACATTTGAATTATTTTAGACTGTCAAATGGAGGATTGAGGAGGATCAGATCAATAATGGAGGAGTGGTATGAATCCAAGTGCTATTGTCACAGATGAAATTGGCAGCTATTGACCTTATTAGAAGGTGAGGGTTAAAATGTGTCTACCTTAGACACTTGCAAACATCAGCTACAATTGCTTTGCTTTTTAAACCTTGGCAATTGTGGCAAAATTGCCATTTTGTAACAGTTATTTGCTCCCTTTCCCCCTTTTCATTTTAATAGGGGCTAATGTGGGAAGATGGTTAATTTGTCACAGTGCTTAGTTACAACTGTTAATGTGTGGCCTGCTGTTGGTGTAATGTGGGTACAGGGTGTCTATTTCCGAACAGAGTATAATAACAGTACTGCTAAATCTGCATGTCCTCTGTGTGACTGATAGGTTTATATTGACACTGTTATTTCAATTTTTAAAGAGCAAAATGAAGCAAAATATAGAATCCCAGTCGTATTAGTGTAGACAATCTAGTGAGTAGGGGTATCTTTAAAGCTTCCTTGTTACCTTTGTTAATATTCATAATTTGACTCCTGTTTAATTAAACACTTAAATTTATCAAAGTAAATTGGCCAGATGTGGAAGCAACTAGATTTAGTTTAGATTTAGGTGGGTAGTGAATACCATGTCGTAAACATCAATTACATAAAACTAAATTGTCAACAAAACAAGACTAATCCTGTTGATTATCCTGCTATAAGCAGTACAATAAGTGGGTTTGAACACTTAATCAGTTATGAGAACTGTAAACTTAAATAAAGTGCTTCTTCCAGTTAGTCTCTATAGTGATTACGTTTCTAATATTTATCTGAACACCATACAGAAACTTGTTTTGGGGAATTAGATAGTTATTGATGTACATCTGTAAGCTGATAACAGATAGAACTCATCATTCCCCAGAAACTCTTTTTGGTTACAGTGTCTAACATTTTGCCTCCTTTTTTTTTTTGGTTTTGCTGGTTATAAAGGTTTGGATTGGAGAGGGCTCACGGGATCCCAATCCATGGGGCTGTATCATTGGATTCAAATCATAATGTGGATAGGATAGGGAGGATAAATTACCAGGATTCATGGAGCAGAATCAGATTACCAGGAACATAGGAGTGGATTCCTTCCTGTCCCAACCAAACTGCATTCATGTAGATATTTTTTTTTCATTCAACTTAATTCGCTATTCCAAGAATTTTTTTTCCCCATTTTTGATGATTGGAGCCCTTATGATGCACTATGAAATTGTGTTTTGCCTCTTTTTTTTTTTTTTTTTTTGGTAAAGGAGCAAAGCAGGACCTGGAGATTTATGCTGCAGCAGTCTCCTTGGAAGGATTCAGCATGAGTAGATGGTAAACATTTAAAGGGGAAAAGAGTAGGGGTTGTTTAAAATAATAAATCAATAAGTCACTTCTAAATTTAAAGGAAACAAATTTGGAGTTGAAAAATAAAGATGTTTCCAATTGGTTATTGCCATTTTTTCTTTGGAAAATAAACATTTAAAAACAAACAAACAATGACAACTACTACTACAACAAAACCAAACAAATGAAAAAAAAAAAACGTATCCCTTCTGTATCCAAATTATAAACATGCTGAGAAAGAAATCATGGAAACATCATCCTTCACAATAGTCACAACTAATATAAAATATCTTGGTGTAATTCTAAGAAAGTGAAAAACCTGTATGATAAAAACTTCAAGTCTTTGAAGAAGGAAATTGAAGGAGATATCTGAAGATGGGGCGATATCCCATGCTCATGCATCCGTAGAATTAACATAGTCTAAGTGACCATTCTATCAAAGCAGTCTACAGATCAATGCAATCCCAATCAAAATTCCAACAAAATTCTTTAAAGACCTTGAAACAACATGCAATTTCAAATGGAAAACCAAAACCAACCAACCAACCAACCAAACAACCAACCAAACAAACAAACAAACAAACAAACTCTCAGAAAAGCTGAAACAATCCTGAACAATAAATAATTTCTAGAGGTATCACCATCCCTTATTTCAAGCCCAACTAAAGAGCTATAGTAAACCAAACAAACAAACCTGGCTGGTATAAGCACAAAAACAGACAAGTTGATCAATTGAATCAAATCAAAGACCCAGACATAAATCTATACGTTTATGGACAACTGCTATTTTATAAAGAACCCAGAAATACGTAATGGAAAAAGAAAGTATTGGCAAATGGCTGGTCTAACTGGATATCAGCGTGTAGAATAATACAAGTAGATCCATATCAATCATTCTGCACAAAACTCAAGTCTAAGTGGATCAAAGACCTCACCATAAAACCAGATATACTGAATTTGATAGAACGAAATGTTTGGAATAATCTTGAATGCATTGTCACAGGAGACAACTTCCAGAACAGAACACCAATAGCTCAGGCACTAAGTTTAACAATTAATAAATGGGAACTCACAAATTTTTGCTAAGATGAAGGACACAGTCAATAAGACAAAACAGCAGCCTACAGAATACGAAAAGATTTTCACCAATTCCACATCTGACACATACATTCAAAATATATAAACAACTCAAAAAACTAGAGATCAACAAACTAAATAATTTAATTAAAATTGGGGTACAGATATAAACATAATTCTCAACAGGAATATCAAATGGCTGAAAAACACTTAAAGAAATAGTCAATACCGGTGGGCGGGGGGCACAAAAAAAAAAGAAAAGAAATAGTCAATACCCACAGTTATCAGGAAATGAAAATCAAAATGACTTTAAGATTCTACTTGTCAGAATAGCTAAGATCAAAAACACAAATGATAGTTCATGTTGGGAAGGATGTAAACCAATGGGAGCACACCTCCATTGCTGCTGCGGGTACAAGCTTGTACAGCCACTTTGGAAGTCAATGTGGTGGCTTCTCAGAAAATTGGGAATTGATATCCTTAAGACCCAGCCATACCACTCATGGTACACCCAAAGATTATTCCATTCCATCACAAGGACATTTTGCTCAACTATGTTCATAGCAGCATTATTCATAATAGCCAGAAACTAGAAACAACCCAAGTGTTGTACCTCAGTTGAAGAATGGGTATAGAAAATGTTTTACATTTACACAATGGAATATTACTCACCTGTTAAAAACAATATCATGAAATTTGCAGGATGATGTTTATCCATCATCTTAAATGAGGTAACTCAGAATCAGAAATACAAACATTGTATATACTCACTTATTAGTGACTTATTATTATTTAGCTGTAAAATAAAAGATAATCATGCTACAATTCATAGATGACTCAGAGAGGCTAAGTAACAAGGAGGACTCAAAGAGAGGTTCCATGGATCTCACTGGGAAGGATAAATAGATGTATTATGTGGTAGACTGGTGATGGGTGGAAATAGGAACAGGAGGGATCAGGTGTGTAGGGGGTGGGGAATGTATAATGCAAAGAGAGAGTACTGGGAGAGACAACAGGAATTGTGGATATTTAAGGGATAATATAGAAACTTAGTGCAATGGAACCTCCCAAGAATCCACGAGGGTTATCCTAGCTAAGACTCCTAGTAATAGTAGATACTCCTAGTAATGGGAACCTGACGCAGTCATTTCTGTAAATAGGAAAAACTTCCAGTGGACATATTAGGACACTAACCGAGCCACAAAAACCTTTGACCTACAAGTTGTGCTGGGATAAAGGTGGCAAAGAAATTGTGGAAGTGACCAGCTAATGATTAGTCCATCTTGAGACCCATGCCATGAAAGGGAGCCCACCCCGACCCTGAAACTGAGGTGGTGTAGCCCAGAAACCTAAGGTAGAACCAAACATGACCATAAAAAAACAGGTCAATTTCCTGATGATACTCTATTATAGTCGTAGACTGGAGCCTGATGACTGGAGTCATCAGGGAGGCTTTATTTAGCAACTGATGGGAGCAGATGTAGAGACACACAAACATTAGATAGAGCTCAGAGAATCCTGAGGACGAGAAGTAGGAAGGATTGTAGGAACCAGAGGGGTCATGGATACCACAAGAAAAGCTATAGAATCACTAACCTGGACTCATGGGGGCTCACAGAGACTGAATCAATAATCAGATCGACAATCAGAGTTCCTGCATGGGTTTTACCTAGGACCGATGCATATGTCATGGTTGTATAGCTTGGTCTTCTTGTGGGACTCCTAACAGTGATAGTGGGGGTTGTCTCTGACTCTTTCAGTGCTTTTTTCCTCCTATTGAGTTGCTTTGTTCTTATTTAATATAGGGGGCATGGCTAGTCTTTATTGCAAGTTTATATGCCATGTTTGGTTGATATCCCTAAGAGGCCTGAACTTCTCTGCAGGGAAATAAAGGCAGAGTGGATCTGGGGAAGAAGGGAGGTAGGGGGTACTGGAAATACAGGAGGGGTATAATGCATGAGATAAGAATGAGAGAAAGAGAGAGAGAGAGAGAGAGAGAGAGAGAGAGAGAGAGAGAGAGAGAGAGAGAGTTGAGTGGAAGTGGGGAGAGAAAGAGAGAGGAATGAAACATAAAACCAAAAGACATCCAGAAATTCCAGGCACTATCTGGACAAAGGGCTTTGTATGAGAGCTGAAGCTGAACATTTACTTAAAAGCTTGGGTGGTCTGAAGCCATAAAGCACAACTATGTCGAAACATTAGAAGCAGAAAAATATAAGCTCTGAATCAAGGCTAAAATATAAGTTTGTTCATGTTACACAAATGAAATTTGAAAAGAGAGCTTGTTAGAGCCTTGTATATGTGTAAAGCTAACATGGTGATGGGGTTCTTTCAGTTTAGGTCTCTGTACAGAGGATTTAGTCAAAGAAGTATTTGGAGCAATACCTGTGCTCATTTGTTTTTATTTTAGTGGATATTTTAGTATGACAGGCATTGATATTGACAAATGATAAAATAGGATGATTTGGATTTGATGTCTCATTGGTGTGGAGTTCCACTTCAGGTGGTGATTTCAGGCCCCAGTGATGAGCATGGCTGTTAGCCACATGAAAACTCAGATTTGCTTTTTATTATTTCAGTAATGGGACTAAGAATTACAACAGTATCAACTAATGGAACCCTTAAGAGCTCCCAGGGTCTAAACCACCAACCAAGGGGTATACACGGGTCCCTCTAGGGCACCTGCTACATATGTAGCAGAGGACTGCCTTGTCTGACATCAATGGGACGGGAGGTGTTTGGTCCTGTAGAGGCTTGATGCTGCGGAGAAATGGGATGCTAGAAGGGTAAGACAAGAGTGGATGTGTGGGTGGGGGAACACACTCTTAGAAGCAAAGGGGAGGGGATAGAGTGGGGGTTTGTGGAGCAGAAATGGGGAAGGGGGATACCATTTGAAATGTACACAAATAAAATGATTAATAAACTTAAAAAATAATTGGGATGAAGTTAGAGGAATGTTAAAAGACACAACATAGGGGGTAGGAATTTATGTAAGATCTTAGGTGGAATGAGATGTCCCAATTATTTTGGGCATTTGAATACTTGGCCCACAGTCGGCAGCAGTGTTTGTATAGCTTTAAGGGGTGTTGCCTTGATGAACAAAGTGTGTCCCTGGAGGTGGGCTTTGAGAGTTTAAAGACTACCATTCCAAGTTCTCTTTCTGCTTCTTGCTCAAGATATGAGCCCTCAGATTCTGCTCCACACACCATGTCTGTTGCTTACTGCCATGCTTCTCTACCATGATAGACCGTTATCACTCTGGAACTGTAAGCTCAAAGAAACCCTTTCTATCAGTTAATCATGGTGTTCTATCATAGCAAATATAAAATAACAAGTATTCTGACCTTAGCTATTAATTGTTCCCCAAGTATACTGTGGGGAAGAATCCACTGTGGTGTTCCAGGAAGTAAAGGACTACTGAAAAAAAGAACAGTAAATGTGGAATTTGTTCTGTAAGGTAGGAAGGAAGTCCATGTGGTTTGCTGGAATTTACATTATTTGTGAATGATAAGGAAAACAGTGCAATCTTTTTAGAGATTCTTCTACTTTACCAATGTATTGAATGAACTCCTTGTGTTCTATTTATATCGGACTATATGTTCTTTTCTTTCACACAGACTTTACCTCCATCCTATGCTTTCAGTGACTATGACATAAACATCCCTAAAAATTATTAGCCAATGATTTGTTTGGGGATAGAAAGTTCAGTGTCTTTAGGGCTAACGTGATATACACAGATTTCATCGGCAGTTTGCTCATTACATTATTCCTTGACTCAGCAATTACTCATTAAATAAATATTAGGGTCTGAGAAATATCCTAGATGCTAGTAATTTGAAGTGACCATGAATATAACCATATTAGGCCTCTGGTCTGTCTGGGAAAAACTGTGTGCAAGGTGGTATTTATGACAGCTGATACTGGGGTGCAGTGATAAAAATCATCTCTGAGAATGAGAGAGTTAGTAGAATGAGCACATGGAAGAGCAAGCCTTGTACATTTCACTATAGAGTTGATGTTATCAGTAGGGGTTGGGGGCTCTCTAACTGCAAAACAATAACCTCCAAAGTACAAGATGACAATCCTTAGCTGTGAGCAATTTTCTGGAGCAGGGGAGTAGCTGTGGGATATTGGCATCTAGCACTCTAGAACTCAGACAGCGGGGAGTGACTTTCAGAGAAGATTGGGGTTGTCCAGTGAGGTCTGAGTTGTCACTTGAGTATCAGCTAACCACAAGAATAACTGGCACGTGAGGAATAGAGATATTAAATCCCTCTTTCAAGAGATTTGACTGTGAATTCTTTCCAGAAGACACCCTTAGCTCTATTTTCCCAACTGGCAACTCTCTCCAGGCAGTCTCTGCCCTTGCTCTGTTGGAGTTTATTTCCACCTTTTAAGGATTCTCCACACCAGTGTTTACCAAATCAATAAGATGCACACAGACTTATCTGCCTGAAGAAGGAGGGATAAGGTACAGGATGAGAAAAAAGTATGTAAAAAGGATATTCAAAGTCTAGGATAATGAACACAGGTCATAGTGGAAATTCATATTGGCTTAGAGAAAACCAGAAGACATACTACTAATACCTTTCAGTAACGTTAAATATACTCATTTTCCTGCCACGTAACTTTTATTAACATTTTTTCATCGAGATATATTTCTAAGAACCCTCTTCTTCCTAGCCGTTTTTATCAATTTTTGTTTTTGCCACCATGACAAATATATAAGAAAATCAACTCAAAGGAAGAAAGATTTATTTTAACTCAGGTTTACAGGCTTCTGGACCCAGGCATGGTGAGGCAGTCGTGTGATAGAGGGACGTGGCTTACCTCATGATGGCCTGAAGATGGGCCAGGGCTTCAAATATACTTCAAGACTTGTGCCCCATGATAAATCCCATGTAACTTGGACTTACTTCCCAAATACTATAATCTTTTCATGAAAAAAATGACACATTTACTCAAATGACCAAAAAGAAAATTTCCAGTTTTCCAAGGTTGTTTTCTGTGGGTATGTAGAGTTGTCATAATAAGGAAAGTTGTGTTGACCTTTGCAAATATGGATTCTCTTATTAAATCACAAGGACAGAGATATAAGAATTTAAAAGAAAGTGGTTAGCAGGAAACTAACAAACACTCCCCTCGAGGGAAAGAGGGCAAAATTGCAGTAAGATTTCTCTGTAGGAAAAAGGAGCACTCTAGCCTAAAAATCTTTGATGATAAGAAATTCTCCAGGGATAGCTAGCTAGAGAAAACAGACTTAGCGTCTAGAAACAGCCCTTTGGAACTTGAAGGAAAAACACAGACTGGAAATTCCTGGCAGCGAGCTATATATGGCGTGTGGTGAAGCCTGAATCTTCTTAGGACTATGTTCTGTGTTTCTGCTATATCAATGATTCACAAATAAGCGGATAAAGGCTAAGGACTCATCGTTTACAGCCATGTACAATGCCAGACACTGTGGGAGATGTTTTTGTCACCACACTGATTTGATCTTGATGTCTTCTGTAGAAGAATGAGAAAGATGGAGTTTAGAGAGTCAATCACTGCTTGCGTTCGCATAGCTATTCAGTGGCAGGTTTTTGTTTGTTTGTTTCTGCTTTTTTCATATACCTGAAGCCAAATGTCCTTTTTCATCTTCCCATACGTCAAAGATGTTAGAGGTGAGGGAATTTTGGTATTGGAGCAACTTCTTCACAACAGTGAAATGACTGCTCAGTGGTCACATTTGCCTCAGGATACTAAAACAAAACACAGGTTTTCAGTGCCTGCAGGGTAGTTAGTCACAGCTTATAGTCAGTTTCCTGATTTGGTTATCTATAGAATAGAAAGAAAATCAGTACCTGGTTCTTGTTTTCCAACATCAAATAGTAGGAGACCCTACTCGATATATTCCAATGATTAATTCTACTATTTTTTTTCTGAAAGCTCTGTTTTTGAGAATTATTGGATTTGTTGTTTATAAAACAGGGAGAGATATGTTTTTACTTCTTTTGAAAGAATAACTGGGTCAAATGTAAAAGAAATGTTTACGGCCGGGCAGTGGTGGCACACGCCTTTAATCCCAGCACTTGGGAGGCAGAGGCAGGTGAATTTCTGAGTTCAAGGCCAGCCTGGTCTACAGAGTGAGTTCCAGGACAGCCCAGGCTACACAGAGAAACCCTGTCTCAAAAAAAAAAAAAAAAAAAAAAAGAAATGTTTACGTTAATATGATATAATTAATATGCTAAAATCATATTTGTTAGTGTTTTGAGAGGGTGAACAATTGATCCCTTAACTACTCATTTGTAAAATATCCACTGAATGCTTACAGAGGCTCAGGTATTGGCATTGTGTCATATAGTTTTAGTTAAAAAAACTGCACTATGCAATAGTACCATTTTCAATACAAGAGTTACATGAAGTAATAGATACATTACAATTATCACAATATTTGTTACTAGTTATTAGATAGTTATTTGGGAATAGAAGCAAATTTTGAGTAGAAGACAAAAATGTCAGAATAAGGGAGAAAAGTGAACAGAGGATCTAGTTGTCTTATTGTATGAACAAATACAATTCATTCAATAATAATAAGTGATGAAATATTTTATAGGTATTTACTATTCACAAACTACTATACAAAGCATGAAAAGCAAAACTAAAGATAATATTTCCATTATCAAGACATTGAGTCTAGGAATTATATAATCAATTATACATGCATATGTACATACATATATAATTATAGTATAATAGTAATATGCATAACAATAATTATATAATTACACACATAATTACATATATAATTATATACATTATATATCAGTTGAAATCGTATAATGCCTATCAACTATTTGAAGAGTATATTGTCAGCTCTTGAGGTCTTTGGAGGCTCAGTGGAGGTACCATTTATGCTGGCTCTTAACCACTGGATATTTTAGGCTCATAGGTATGGGAAGAAACAGAGTTTTAAATGAAAGGGTGAAAAAGTAGCAAATTGAAGGACATGCACACACAACAGTTTGTTTACCTGGTGGAATAGGATTTAAAACTTTGTTTGGGACCATGTTAAAAAGGAACCCACATACCAAGCTTGGAAGCCTGTCTTTTGTTTAACAGGCATTGAAGAATGTTACAATTCAGTGTTGGTAATTTTTGCCTGGAATATGTAGCTGTTTTTTGTCATTCTTTGTCATCCTAGCCTCTGAAGTTAAGCTTTAATCATGAGCAAATATTGACATGTAAAGAATTTAGGATCAACGTCTCTGGGGAAATTTATAGCAAAGTTTTAGATTTGATTCTCCTGAGAAGTTTCCTACGAGGCAGTGTAAAAATCTGTTGCCCTCTGTGTTGACTACAAGTTTTAAAATAAATGGTGGAATGCTTTTGGATTGCCAGCTGCTGAAAAGCAAAAATAATGACATATTAAGTAATGGAAATGTGGGAATTAAAATTTTCAGAGAAAGCACAAACAAACCCATCATTTCTTTCCTTATCTCAGTGTTAGGTCCCTCTGCTTGCTTGTGTCTTGTCCTCTGATATGTCCTCAGTTGCTCTCCTTCAGCACTTTCTTAGTTCCCCACAGGGTGAGACATCAGTTTGGAATCCAGCACACTACTCTTGGCCTTGGTGGCAGGAAAGACTCAGAGTATTTTCATGTGACTTCCAGAGGAAGAGAGTGAGTAGTTGATCTCCATCCTTCTCTGGCCTCTGCTGTTCTCACCTTGTACCAATCTTGCTGGAGTAATAGCTTTGAGCATGTAATTCTGATAAGCCCCAACCCTGTAAATTCTTTTCCTTAATCTGAGCTTTTACAATTTTCTTCAAAAGATTGATTTACCAGCTGACTGTCAGAGTTAGCTTAATTCCAATATATAAATTTATGCAGGAAGTACAGGGAGGAACAACTATGTGGGAATGAAAACAAATATTTGAATGCAGTCAAATAGTTATGGTCCAAAGTATGTCAAGTTACAGGGAGTTTTACTCAAAAGATTTTCAATTTTTCAAAATACCTTATAATATTTTCTGCCAAAAACTCCAAGCATGCATCAGTATGCCTTTTACCATTTTATAGCTCTTAGTGGTGTTTGATGGTCCATAAATTTTATGCATTGTCCAGGTTACCTACTGGATACTCCAATACAAATTCCTAAGCCACAATGGCATCTTGACGACAATACCTTAAATTGTAGGGTTTGGTGACCAAAACACCAAAGGTCTGTTTGTCCACCTCTCAAGCCTGTTTTGAACATCTCCAGTATTAGACATCCAGTGTCACACTTTAACTTAACTGTGATAAAAATAAACTGGATTCCATTATTACATGGTGTCTAAGGACTGGTTTGCAACCTGAGTATCTGAATTTCTAACAGTAATTGAAGTATGCTAGCAGTGAGACCACACTTTAAGTAAGGCTAGTAGGATGGTCTTAGCTAAATAACTTACACTAGCATGAGGACATTAGCCATATTGATCTGCAATATCATATTGCAGATATAAAGCAATTGTATACAATCATATACATATTTCATTGAATAGGAAAAGTAATAGTCAATTTGTGAAAAGCACGGCAAAAATCATAAAAGCTTCACAGTTGAGAGATGTTAAATTAAACTGACTATAGGAAGATGGAAGTTGTTCAACAGGCACAAGGTTATTTCAGAAGTCCTGGACTTTGTGGACCCTTGTTTCTTGGATTATAGAATATACATTGAAAAGAGGTTAGAGATTGGATTGAAAAATACATCTGGAACTTCATGGAGAAGGAGACAATATAAACAACATAACCACCACACACAGAGGCATTATTGCTTAAACATTTCTGTTTGCTTACAGGTTAATTTTGTCATTAGAAAAATAGTCAATTTTAACAGTGATTTTTTATTTAAGCCATGTTTTAACTGTATCACTTGGACTCTTTGAAGGAAATATGTAGAATATAACTTAGAAAAACTTTCCTGATGTCATTTTAGAAGGTACATAAGCTCTCTGGGCTCTTTCTAGGCAGCTGCCTGAAATCTGCCATTTTCTCCTGCCTTCAGTGGCCGCTAGTTGCTCTGTAAATAGGTACCCATATTTATAAATAGGTTTTATATGTTTATGTGTGGCATTATCAGTCTTTTACAGCAGGACTTCTACCTACCTGTTTTATTCTCCAGTGCTTTACTTACCATCTATTCATAATATTTATCCTTTATTCATTACAAAATAAAGGCAGGAAATACCTACTAGAGTATGTGCTTGGCTCTGACGATACAGATTTGAACAGAGCAGGAAACCAGAATTTGCTTCAAAGGAATTTTGTAGCCCTTTGGAACTGACACATATTCTCAAGGAAATGCAACAAATTCTGATGAAAGAATGTAACATTACAGGGGTCTTATTTATCGTGGTTTAAGGATAAACTTAAAATTTGGTTTTGGACCTGAAAACTGAAGAAGCAGAAGTGGATAATGAGGGCATATATGGTAAAGTCCATGGTATGGAGCTAGGACGGCATGTACATAACAAATTTCTATAAATTTGTGGAAATATATAGTGTCTTCAATCACTGTTAGTAATTCAGTATTGCCTAATTATAGAGTAAGAGTGGGGAAATGAAAAGTGAATCCTAGGAGCAGGCTGAGTGGAAAGCTTTGTCCGCTGTACTAGCCAACATATGCATTTGCAGCTGAAAACCATGGAAGGAATTGAAAAACTTTCTCATGCAGTCAGTAGGTAAAGGAGGGCTTGAAAGACATGTTATAATGCATACATACATACATACATACATACATCAGTGGAGCTATTTGGAGTAGACTTATAACTATGAAATATATGAATAGAATTGAAAGTCATGGAAATGAATGGGATTGCTTTGGGAGAATATGTAGAGTAGGAAATTGGATGGGTTTGGGAATGAGTGCTGAAGACAATCAGCAGTAGAATATGAGTAGAGGAAAAAGAACCTATAGTGTAGTCTAGGAATGAGCACCCAAAGTAGTTGTCAGTAGAGTTGAATAGCCTGGGATGCTCTTCTGAAAGTGCCTGTTTTCCCAAGGGTCTGTTTTTAATAAGTATCTTTGGCTATTTGTTTAAGCTCTTTATGTTCCCTCCTTTTAGCCCATGTATTGTATTTTTCTCTGAAGAATTTCATGCATTTTTAAAGATAGGGTAGAACAGGCTTCATTAAAACATTTTTGAGGGGACTGGAGACATGGCTCAATTGTTATGAATGCTTATTTTTCTTCCAGAAGACCTGAGAGGTTAGTTCCTAGTATATACATTGGGTGATTCACAAATGAGTGTAACTCCAGCTGCAGGGCATCAGACCTCTGGCCTCTTGAGTTCAATACCACACATCAATGCATACACAGACATACACACTTATAGATAAGAAAAAAATAATAAAAATAGACCTTCAGAAAGACTTTTTATCTTTCTCATTAAAGTTACACTCACTTTTACATGTATTCTCCAATTTATAAATATTGTGTCTTTTAAATAGTAACAGGTTACTATTCCTTTCTGTTACTTGGAATTGTATCTATAACTATCCACAGCTATAATCTGTATAATATATTCCTCTCAGATAAAAACTTATTATTGGGACTGAAGAGATGGCTCAGTGGTTAAGAGCAGTGACTGCTTTTCCAGAAGTGCAGAGTTCATTTCCCAGTAACCACATGATAGCTTACAACCATTTGTAATGGGGTTTGATGTCCTCTTCTGGTGTGTCTGATTGTCTGAAGACAGGTACAGTGGTGTACTTGTATATACATAAAATAAATAAATCTTTAAAAACCTTAGTTAATATGAACTAGTACATATATGCAAATATATGTTTGTACATTGTAAAATATGCATACATCTCCTAATAGTTGGGAATGTTTCTTAAAATAAAATAAATCTGACCTAAATGGCAGTGTTTTAGCTCAAATGATAAGCATACCAGTGATCATGAAAATCAGTTGATTTCTCCAAGATAAACAGCCTCTGGATAAGACAGGCTTGGGTTCCAGAAAGGGAGGAGTTGTGTTTCTGCTTTGTTAGTTGTTTCATCATCAATATTCAGCTTATGGTATTGCAAAAATATTCATTCAAAAGCTGTATGGTTCTTTCAAATTTTAATTTTTATGTGTTGATAGTATTTTAGTCATGTTTCTATTGGAGATTTCAATAATTTTGATTAAAGTTCAGCTGTAGCATAGTTATTCATTTTTTTATAACTTTAAACAAACATAAATTTCTTAAAATATACTTTTAATTAAAATAGAATAACATCTATTTTATTTCCTTCTGTTTTCTCTGTCTGGTATTTCTCAAGGACCCTCCATCAACCCTTATCATTTCCATTCACTCTCAGATTGATAGCCTTTTTCCTTTGATTGTTGTTATATACATATATTTGTAAACACAACTACATAAATACCAAGTGTAAATGTTTTGCGAGCTCTCACCCCATGTAGTCTGATGGACGAGATTGTGGGGAGGATAGCACTGGAAAGTATAAATGCTAGCATTTCCTTACTACAGTAACACCGGATGCAAAGCAGTTGAGGCAGGTTAGAAGTTATGTGAACTTGCCTCCCTTAGTTCAGTATGACTTTCAATGTTGCTAGAAGTTCCTTTTTTTTTTTTTTAATTTTTATTTTTAATTTTTTTTCAGCATATCAAAAAAATTTAAAAAGCATTCAAACAGAATAAAATGAAAAGAAACAAATAAGCAAAATACCAAGGGTCAGATATACTTATACAAGAATTCTATAGAGCCTTCAAACAAGCAATACTTTTTGAGTTATGTTTAACAAAATTCAGAACCACAATAAGCTCCTTCACAAAGCAAATAATATTGAAATAGTGAAATCAAGTGTAAACCAAACAAAAATATATAAATTATAGTCCAGTATCCCTCATGAGTATACATACAAAAATTCTCAATGAAGTAGTTGCAAACTGAATACAAGAGATATAAAAAAATAATATTCCATGAATAACTGAATAACTGTTTTTTTTTAGAAGTTCCTTTAGTGACTTTTGAGTACGGAAGCCTGATGACATAAGGATCATATTTTGTTTTCCAACTTCTAGCTTGAAAGTTAAGAATGCCTAACATATTCATTATTGACCACTGGACACTATGCTGGATGGTCTTCATTTTAACATGACTAGATTTAGAATCTCTCCACTGCTACTGCCATGTCTTTCCTATCACTGTGGACTCTATCTTCTCCTTATTTGAGACTCACAATAAATCTTCCTTTTCCTATGATATTTCTCTCAGACATTTTGTCACAGTGATGAGCACGCTAGCTAATACAGATACCTCTTAAAGGCAGAAAGGATAGATATTTGATAATCTTTGTCCCTGATGTCACATCTTTCTTTGAACAAAATTCCCAAAGAAAAAGACAGATGAAGTATCAGCTTTGTATAAGGTTCTACCCTACCCCCATGACACAGTCACTCACTTGCTTTTCATGTTCTTATAAGGCCAAATTAGAGGAGACAAATGCCAGCCAAGGATCCTTCCTTTGTACTCTATCCAGGGGTAGTGATCCGGCTTTATCCCAGCTTCTATAAACACACTCCTTTATAACCAACCATAAACAGTTACATGCAGAAAAATAGCCACTTGAAACCCTTTGCCCCTGTGTTTAGATTGCTGCCAAAGCTTTTGCCATAGATTATTTCAATAAGAATAAACTGCAGAAAAACTCTAGAGTTCTCAGGCAATGTGACTGCCTGCCCTGCTTGCTTAAGGTCATTAAAATCCTGGCCTTTGCCAAATGACTTAGAGCAGAGCCATCCTGTTCTTGGAGTAAATTGTAAGTTTGCTTAGGTCATGGGCTTCTTAGTGGCCAACAGCACTGAAATGAGTCCTTTTTAATGATGTTAAGTATAAACAAGATGCAAAATGTGAGTGTGAGAATTATAGTTGTGTTTAGGATGATAATCCTCTGTAAGAAGTTGCTAGTACATTTAACACTCATGAATTATTAAAAATAAAAACAGCTTTCCTATTATTCTGTCATGTGAAAAAGCTTTCTATCCCAAATGCTAGTTATTTCCATATTTCATTTTCTCTAGTGAGTCCTAAAAACCCTTCCCATTTATACAGGGTGCATTTATGGCCATGTTCACACAATCAAAGAGATGTGATTAGTTACATGATTATCTGGTAAATTCAAGCTGTCAGAAGCACCTGCTAAGGTCATCAAAGCAGAGCCATTTTCACGACATCATTATGTGACTAATTACTCTGGAACAAATACTCCAGTGATCCATATATTAAAGATAAAAGAAATTCATTTTTGTATTATTATATTAATGGCTGTTCTAGGCTCTCAAAATTTCTTTTGAGAGATGGTAACAGAGGTGGTTTCCTGAGTCTTTACACATCAGTATAGAAATCTGAACCTCAACATATTGAAAAAGTTATTTCTTTAAAGACCAAGAGATTACTTTAAAGGACAAACTCCAGGAGGCAGAATGAAATGAAGGTGGGTAAGGGAATGTATGGATTTTATAGAGGTAACATGTAGTGAAAATAGGTAAAAGAGTGTATGGATTTTCTGGAGGTGGAATGAAATGAAGCTAGATAAGGGAGTGTATGTATTTCATCTGCAGCATTTCTCTGAGTTCTGAGTTAATACTTCCCTTTCTTGGGTTCCCTTTTAGTCTTTCCAATAAGCCTGATTTTACTAAATTACTTGAATCCAAAAACAAAAAAAAACAAAAAACCCCAAAACATGTTTTCTTCATCAATTAAAGAAAATATGTGGGAGTATTTTAAGTATCTTTAAATACTTAATTTGAGTTAAGCAATTCAAATATGAGCTGAGATAATATGAAAAGTTCAAAAACTCAGAAAATATAGGAAAAAACTTAAAACAATAGAACTAAGTGACAAAGACATTCTTAAATCCCTGTTTGTGCTCTCATAAAGCAATTAATAGTTCAGTTTAGGGGACTGGATTTATCAGTCTCTTTTCATGTACCAATTACATAAATTCTTTTATTCAACAACAACAACAAAAAGATAAAAATAAAAAGAAGGAACAAAACCCAAGGAAATTCTTATAAGATTTTATAAAAGGAAACATTTTCTTTAACATTTAATTTAATTCCAGATTGTTTTTAATTTCCTATGGAAATTGCATCATGGCACGTTTCCTTTTTTATTAACATTATAATTCTTAACTTACTAAAAGTTGAATTGACCTCATGTCATTTTTTTTGCCTGAATTTTTCTTTTTTTTGCGGGGGGGCAATTATATGTTGTCTAATCAAAGAAGCTCAAGCTCACTAGTATGAGTGACTACATAAGTCACAATCTGACATTGTTCTCTTCCAAGGTCTTCTCTTTACTCTTTTCCCACTCAATGCATCAAATTACACTTTGGGTTGATGTTTCCACATAGAAGGAACAAAGTAGAATTGCTCAGACTGAGGAGTTCTTTACGAAAACTATTTCCCAGCAGTGTCAAAATGTGCATTTTTAGAACATTTTTACATTGTCTATCTAAGGAAGGAAGAGCTATCTAATGGAGCCAAAATTTTAGACAAATTTTTAGTCAGGATACCAAATAGCCACATCATTTACAGATTTGAAAAGCAATATAAAACAGGAAGGAATTAAGCAGGAATCTCTAAAGGATAGGTTCACATAACATCCTATTGTCTTTCCCTTATTCTGTATTGAACTTCCTTCCCTGAAGAGATGGTGTGCTCTCTAGGTCAGGTAGAACTGTCTGTCTGGTACCTTCAGCAATTATTCTACTGAAAAGTAGCAGCTATATAGGTGGAAAGTAGGAAAAGACGTTCCAGGAGGAGACACCAAAATTCTTGGATAATGAAGTTATGGACTGAACATGACTCATTTGGAGAAAATCCAGTCAGAAGCTCAGTGAGACTCTGAGAAGCTATGTGATGTAAGGTCAAAAAAGATGCTCTCAGGGAAGTCAGATTAGTAAACACAAAGCTAAGAAATCTGACACTGAGCAGATGCTCGCAGCCAACCATTGGACTGAGCATTGGGGTTCCCAATGGAGGAGTTAGAGAATGGACTGAAGGAGCTGAAGGGGTTTGCAACCCAATAGGAAGAACAACAATATCAACCAACCAGAACCCCAGAGCTCCCAGGAACTAAACCAACAACCAAACAGTACACATGGAGGGACTCATGGTTCCAGCCGCATATGTGGCAGAGGATGGCCTTGTCCGACATCAGTGGGAAGAGAGTCCCTTGGTCCTGTGACGGCTCAATGCCCTAGTGTAGGGGAATTCGAGGACAGGAAGGTGGGAGTGGGAGGGTAGGTGGGGGAGCACCTTCATAGAAGCAGGGGAGGGGAGATGGGATGGGGGGATTCCAGAGTGAAAACTGGGAAAGGTGATAACATTTGAAATGTAAATAAAGAAAATATTCAATAAAAGAAAAGAAAAAGACAAACAAACAAAAAAGTGTATCTTTATTTTTACAAAGAAGAGTATGGGGAAAGTATTCTAGGCTGTTATGAGGCTTTGGATGAATCTTTCTATGGGCCGAATGTTCATGAATAGAAAAGAAAGGAAACACCACAGGTACTGTCAGGTCTGTCTGGATACCTGAAATTTCCTGGCAGACTAGACTAGGTTTACTTATCTAGTGGATGGTAGAAAAAGATGACCAGGGCAGGAAATCTCAAAAGGAAATGAAGGCAGAGGGCACAGGGAAGGGATGTTGTGATTTATCTCAGTATGGAGTTATTCAAAAGATTATGTTGGCAAAATGATTGATACTGATTTTCAAGAAAGAAAAAAAAACAAAAACAAAAACCAAAACTTGTGCATTTCTGAGACCCTGAAGTAGGTATCTTGAAACATTTTGTATGACTCTGGGTAAGTGGCCTGTAATATTCTATAAAAATGACATCTCGTCTGCATTTTTTTCTTGTTATTTTCTTGGTGGGAAATTACTTTTTTTATAATTTAGTGTTATTCAGAAATAATTTTGAAAGTAGAGCTGAGATTTTGATAGTGGGAGTAAAAGATAAAACAACATAAACATGTACAAAAAACCACCACCTCCACCATGGACACAGCCTCTGTGGGGGGAAACTGTTGATCAATACGTATTAGGTGCTTTGGTTGTATTAGAAATTCTTGAATGTTGTGGTTTGGTTTTCAAGACATTTTTGTCTTATAATAAATTTAAATTATGTTGTTTTTACATAATATAATTAAAACACAGAGTAGAACTCAATACTTCATTGTTACCTAATTAGTGGAGCTGTCACCACTAAATAAGCTCCTTCTGTCTGGGTGTCTTGGAGGACACAGGTGAGGAATCTGTTCAATTCTATGCTTTTCATCTTCCAAAAGAGTAATTTTTAAGTTTAAGTAGTTTCTATATTTTATATAATATCACTTTGTTTTTTTACAAAGAAGCCTACTTCTATATAAAACACTGGAGACCACCAACAGCTTTATTGTCCTTACTTTTCTTGTTCTACTAAAACTCTTTTTTTTTTTTATTTCCCCTGTATTATGTGTATGCGTGTTTGCCCACATGGATGTGTTTATCATGTGCATGCAGTGCCAATGGAAGCCAGAAGAGGGTGATGTGGGTGACAGGAAATGAGCCTGACTCTTTGGCATGAATGAGAAGAGGTCTTAACTGCTGATCCATCTCTCAACTCACAAACATTCTCTTGTGAAGTATAATAATATAAATATTTTAATTTTGGTATGAATTGCTAAATAAAATTAATTTAATATATGATTTAAAATATGCTTTGGTAGATGATATGTGTTTATTAATATATGAATTTATTAATTTAGAGTTTTTGAGACATGGTCTCACTATGTACCCTTGGTTTGTCTTGAGCTTCTAAAAGACATAATTTTATTATATTTGATTATATTTGTGAAGTTTCTCCTGAGATTACTTAAATATAACTTTAATACAGTAAGGTCTACTAATTATATATACAAGTTGATGAACTTTTTAATTATCTAGTCTTTTAAGAATTTACTATTTTTTCATTTTTATTTGTTATTTTATTTATTTACATTTCAAATGTTATTCCTCTTCCCAGTTTTCCCTCCATAACCCCCTATTGCCTCTCCCCTAACTTGATTCTATGAGGGTGCTCCACCACCTGCACACCCACTCCTGCCTCAGTGGCCAAGCATTCCCCTACCCTGGGAGCCTCCACAGGATCAAGGGGCTCCCTTCCCAGTGATGGCCTATAAGGCCATCCTCTGCTACATATCCAGCTGGAGCGATGTGTCCCCCGATGTGTACTCTTTGGTTGGTGGTTTAGTCCCTGGGAGTTTTGAAGTATCTGGTTGCTTGATATTATTGTTCTTCCTATGGGGTTGCAAACCCCTTCAGTTTCTTCAGTCCTTCCCCTAACTCCTCCATTGGAGTCTCCATGCTCAGCCGATGGCTGGCTGGTTGAATCTGCATCTGTATTGGTCAGTCTCTGGCAGAGCCTCTCAGGGGACAGCTTTACCAGGCTCCTGTCAGGAAGCACTTCTTGGCATTAGCAATGGCATCTGGGTTTGGTGTCTGTATATGGGATAGATCCCTAGGTAGGGCAGCCTCTGGATGGCCTTTCCTTCAGTCTCTGCTTCACTCTTTGTCCCTGCATTTCATTTTGACAAGAGGAATTCTGGATTAATATTTTTGAGGTGGCTGGGTGGCCCCATCCCTCAACCAGGGGTCATGCCTATCTGCTGGCTATTGTCTCTATAGGTTCCATCTCCCCTTGTGGGTTATTTTAGCTAATGTAACTTCCTGTTGGGTCCTGGTAACATCTTGGGTTCTTGGCATCTGGGACTTTCTAGTGACTACCCCCAGCTCCCCTCCCCCACTGCTACACACCTCCTTTCAAATTCCCAACCCTCTGTACTTCTCCTCATCTCTTTCCTTATCTAAACCAGCTCCTCCTTTTCCTCCTCCTCCTTTCTCCCTCCCAGATTCCTCTCTCCCACTACTTCCTGAGATTATTTTATTCCCATTTCTGAGTAGGACCGAAGCATCAACACTTTGGTGTGGTCTTCTTCGTTCTTGGATTTCATATGGTCTGTGGGTTGTATACTGGGTATTCTGAGCTTCTTTTTGGCTAATCTCCACATATCAGTGAGTGCATACAATGTGTGTTCTTTTGTGACTGGATTACCTCACTCAGGATGATATTATCAAATTCCATCCACTTGCTTGTAAATTTCATGAAGTCATTCTTTTTAATATCTGAGTAGTATTCCATTGTGTAAATGTACATGTTCTGTATCCATTACTCTCTTGAGGGACTTCTGGGTTGTTTCCAGTGTTTGGCTATAATAAATATGACTGCTATGAACATAGTGGAGCATGTGTCCTTGTTATATATTGGAGCATCTTTTGGGTATATGCCCAGGAGTGGTAAAGCTGGGTCCTCAGGTAGTACTATGTCTAATTTTCTGAGGAACCACCAGACTGATTTCCACAGTTGTTGTATCAGCTTGTAATCCCACAGCAATGGAGGAGTGTTCCTCTTTCTCCACATCCGTGTCAGCATCTGCTGTCACCCAAGTTTTTGATCTTAGCCATTCAGACTAATGTAAGGTGGAATCTCAGAGTCATTTTGATTTGCTTTTCCCTGTTACTATTGACATTTAACATTTCTTTAAGTGCTTCTCAGCCATTTAAGATTCCTCATTTGAGAATTCTGTTTTGCTCTGTACCCCATTTTAATAGGGTTATTTGGTTCACTGGAGTCTGACTTCTTGAGTTATTTGTATATTTTAAATGTTAGCCCTCTATCAGATGTACAGTTGGTAAAGACCTTTTCCCAATCTGTGGGTTTCCAGTTTGTCAGAAAACTGGAAAATCTAGATAAAATGGATAATCTTCTAGGCAGAGACCATGTACCAAAGTTAAATTAGGACCAGATAAATAATCTAAACAGTCTCATAACCCCTAAAGAAATAGAAGCAGTTATCAAAAGTCTCCCAACTAAAAAAATCCCCAGGACCAGTTGGTTTTAGTGCAGAATTTTATCAGACCTTCAAAGAAGACCTAATACCAATACTTCCCAAACTATTTCTTAAAATATAAACAGAAGGAACACTATCCAATACATTCTATGAAGCCAGAGTTACACTGATACCTAAACTATACAAAGTCACAACAAAGAAAGAGAACTTCAGACCATTTTCCCTTATGAATATTCATGCAAAAACATTCAATAAAATTCTTGCGAACTGAATCCAAGAACACATCAAAATGATCATTTGCCATGATCAAGTGAACTTCATTCCAGTGGTGCAGCGATGGTTCAATATAGGGAAATCTATCAATATAATTCACTATATAAACAAACTCAAAGGGAAAACAAACCACATGATCATCTCATTAGATGCTGAAAAAGCTTTTGACAAAATACAACACCCCTTTATGCTAAAAGTATTGGAGAAATTAGGAATTCAAGGTTCATACGTAAATATAATAAAAGCAATATACAGCAACCCAATAGCCAACATCAAACTAAACAGAGAGAAACTTGAAGTAATCCCAGTAAAATCAGGGACAAGGCAAGGCTGCCCACTCTCCCCCTATCTATTTAATACAGTACTTGAAGTTTTAGAGCAATTAGGCAACAAAAGGAGATCAAAGGGATACAAATTGGAAAGAAAGAAGTCAAGATATCACTATTTGCAGATGGCATAATAGTATATGAAACCAGAAATATTTAAATACTGGTGCCAGTCTGGCTTGTTCCTGGGCAGCCACCATGTTCATGTTGTTCTCACTCTGACTGCATCTCCAGCTAAATAGAAGTGACTGCCCTGGCACCTACAAGACATTACCATGGCAACTGGTTCCACCGATCAGCTCCTTAGAGACCATACCCCAAAGCATGGATCTAGGGCCAACCCCATCACCCTCATGGTTCTCTGCTAAGCCCCAGACAATAACTGACATACTCGTGGTACCCGGTAGAATGAAGATTCTTAATGCTTAAAGATTATCCAATAGATTTAAACATTTGGAAATGCTCAATTAACAAAATGTCCACACAATTAGAATTATTACCCAATATCTAACCTTTAGATATAAATTGTTACCCAGGACTGCTTTTGACCTATCTGTCTTCCTCCATGGTTGCTAGCCCTCTCCCTTTCCTCTTCTCTTTTTTCTCTCCTCCCTACTCTTAGCTCCATCCATGTCTTCTACTGCCCAATCACTGAGCTTTACTGTAAATACAATGTAGCAGGAAATTATCTTGCAACAAATATACATAAGTGACCCCAAAAAACATCTACAAGAAAACTCCTACAGCTGATCAACAACTTTAGCAAAGTAGCTGGATACAAAATTAACTCAAACAAATCAGTAGCTACTTTTTTTTCTCTACTCAAAGGATAAATGGGCTGAAAAAGAAATTAGGAAAACAACATCCTTTATAATAGTCACAAATAATATGAAATATCTTGGTGTGATGCTAACTAGGCAAGTGAAATAAGATCTGTATGACAAGAACTTCCAGTCTCTGAAGAAAGAAATTGGAGAAGACCTCAGAAGATGGAAAGATCTCCCATGCTCATGGATCAGCAAGATTAAAATAGTAAAAGTGGTCATCTTACCAAAAGCAATCTACAGATTCAATGCAATTCCCCTCAAAATTCCAACTCAATTCTTCACACAGTTAGAGCAATTCTCACATTTATCTGGAATAACTGTCAGGCAGTGGAAGGATATCTTGATCTTGGCTGGGCATGGGCCTTGAACCCTGACTCCCATGGAGAAACAGGTGCTCAGCCATGCCCCCAGAATCCAGGCTCCTATACTCGGTATAGACTTCCATTTAACCTGTGCCTTGCAGTCATGGTTGACTAAACAGCTCCTCCCAGAGAGGTTTGAGTCACCATCCACACACAGGTAGAGGACATGACTCCAGGCTTCAGCCTCAAGAGATTTCTATATTCATGAGTTACCTATAGGCCAGAGGATGTAGCTAATTAAGTTATTCTTTTTCCCAGCCCCTTCTCTTTTCCTCCTCCCTATTTAGATCAGGCCTGCCCTGGCTTAAACAGGGGGGGGGGGAAGAAGTGTGCATCTAGGCCATCTATCACACACCATGAACAATAAAACTCTTGGAACTCCAGATTTTCTCATGTTATCAGACCCTACCATCATTGGAAAGCCTGCCTGGGTTTCTGCCGCAGGACCCCGCAAATAACAAAACATCCAGGATAGCAAAAAACCATTCTCAACAATAAAAGAACTTCTGGGGGAATCACCATCCCTGATCTCAAGTTCTACTACAGAACAATAGTATTCAAAACAGATTGTTATTTGTACAGAGACAGGCAGGTAGATCAATGGAATAGAATTGAAAACCCAGAAATGAATCCACATACTTTTGTTCACTTGATCTTTGACAAAGTAGCCAAAACCATCCAGTGGAAAAAGGACAGCATTTTCAACAAATGGTGCTGGTTCAACTGGTGGTCTGTATGTAGAAGAATGCAAATTGACCCATTCTTATCTCCTTGTACAAAGCACAAGTCCAAGTGGATTAAGGACCTTCACATAAAACCAGATACACTGAAACTAATAGGAGAGAAAGTGGAGAAAAACCTCAAACACATGGACACAGGGGAAATTTTTCTGAACAGAACACCAATGGCTTCTGCTCTAAGAGCAAGAATTGACAAATGGGATCTCATAAAATTGCAAAGCTTCTGTAAGGCAAAGGACACTGTCAATTTATTTTTTATTCAGTTTACCTACTGGTCACAGCCCCCTCCCTCCTCTCTTAAAAGTCCAACCCTTAAAAATTCCTCTACCCATTGCCCCATCAGAGAAAAAGTAAACCCTCTTAGGTACCACATTACCCTTGGACATTTAGTCCCAGCAGGACTAGACACATCCTCTCCCACTGAGGCCCAACCAGATAGTCGAGGTAGGAGAAAGGAGATCCAATGGCAGGGAACAGAGACTGAGACAGCTCCTGCTCCACTTGTTAAGGGACCCACATGAAGAGCAAGCTGTTCATTTGCTACAAATGTGTTGGGGACATAAGTCCACCCCTACATGTGCCCTGGTTGGTGGCTCTGTGAGCCCCCAGGTTAGTTGACTCTATAGGCCTTCTTGTGGTGTCCTTGACCCCTCTGACTTGCAAAATTCTATACCCAACTCTTACACAAGACTTCCCAGAGTTTACTGGATTTTGGCTCTGGGTTTCTGCATCTGCCTCATCCACTGCTGTATGAAGCCTCTCAGGAGACAGTTATGCTAGGTTCTTGTCTGCAAGTATAGTAGAGTATTATTAATAGTGTCAGGAGTAGGGTCTCTCACATGGGATGGGTCTCATGTTGGGAAAAGATGTGTAAGGGTAAAGGGCAGTTAGAGCCTGAGGAGTCTTGTGGAAAAGTTGGGCAGCCATTGGTTAGCTGTTCCTCTCTGCTTTATCTTTATTCTTGTACACTTTATAGGCAAGATAAATTTTGGGTTCAAAGTTTTGTGGACAGATTGATGTCTCCCTCCCTCCTCTGGAAGTCCTATCTGGCTACAGGAGGTGGCCATTTCAGTTTCTATATCCCCATCTTGTAGGAATCTCAGATGTCCTGTATCCTGCTCCATCCAGGGCCTCCAACTTACAGTTAACCTCACAATCAAAACAGAAGACTTAGAGCATTACGTCACCCCTTTCAGTTTAATGACATTTTAACAATAGTTTGCCCTTATGTGGATTCATGTGTTTTTGTGTTTTTATTTTCACTTTGTGTTTTTCTGTTTTTATTTTTCACTTTATTTAACACCCATTTATGTTGTTGTGTCTATCAGCAGTCTGTTTTTATTGTGGAATAATATTGCCATAGTATAAACAGACCATAGCAAACTTATCTATGTGTCAGCTCATGGGTATTTATTTTTTTATGGTCAATTCTGATATATTTTGAATATTGATGTTATGGACTAGGAATTATTTATTAATCTTTCTTGGGTAAAACTTTTTTTTTTTTTTGGAATTTCTGGTTTGTGTGATAGGTTGATAAAGTATGGTAGATAAGACATTGTCCAATTGTTATCCAATGTGGCCTTATTCCTTCATACTCAATGGCATCATGTGAGAGTGGTTAGCTGTTCCATTCACAGTTTGTACTGTCAGGCTGTTTTAGTTCCAGTCATGTAGTTTGCATTTAGGGATTAGCATATGACTAAGAAGGCTTCTCTACTGAGACAAAATAAAGGTACATTTTATGTGAGCTTTCAGTCTATTCAGCCACCAGAACAGGCTTGGAATGTATATGCCCTGGTTTTATTGTACTGAAATACTTTCCTTTCCATAAAGTGAAATATTAAATGGGTTGGTTTCAGTTTAACAGTACAAATGCTGCCACTTAATGCATCTCAACATTAATCTATTTTATTGGATTCTGTGTCATCCTTTCTATTTGGATAAAAGTGCTTTTGTTTCCTTTTTGGTTAATAGACTTGGGAATTGTGTGTTTTCGTTCCTTCTTATGCTTGGAATGAGCTGATAATAAATTCTTTTCTGACTATTCTTTTCATTTCAATTCTGTGTTACATAAGGCCTCCAAGGCTGTTAAAAACGAACTGTTTTTTAGGTGATGTACAATGTTGTAAAAAGAAAGCCTTCCATTTACTGCAAGATAATATTTCTAAAGATGCATGTCCCTGAACTACAGGATGAATGGATAGGCTTGACAGATAATGGTTAGAAATCTGCCTACAATTCTGTGACAAGGATAGCTATCGCTACACAATAGGGATATATATTTATGAAGTGAGCATTTTTGTTTGTCTTTTGGTTTATAAAATGATATAAAATGTAATGTGTCTGTTTCCTGGCTTATTCCATCATGGGATTATACATCTATATAAGATGCCTGTTTTGTTAACAGTCCACATTTATTATAGCAGAAAGCAAAACCAATAATTTAGTTATTCAAACTAGTGCCTGGGTATTAGTTGATGACATGCTAGTCAATTTTCTGAGTTTCTCTCCAGTGGGATAGACTTTACTTCTCTTGCAAGAGACCTTCATGGCGAGGTACCTTCAAATTCCTTCTTGTAAGAGGGCTCATTGATGGTGAGCATTTGTTATTGGTATAAATTCTTTCCCTAGCTGGAATAAAAACAAAAGTGTAGGTCATTGTGCTTTTTCTAGGAAGCGAACACCCCAGTAAGCAGGGTCAAACTGTCATGGCATTGATGAACAAGTAAGAAGGTAGTAGGTAACTCTGAATTTGTCAGGAGCTATGTCTTTTCTTTAACTTTCACTCATCATGATGCTGATATTTCAGTTTAATTGCTGACTCAATTGCCTTAACTGACAACTCAGAGCTTGTTTTCCTACCACTTGTATAGAAGGCTCTATAGAAGAGTCAAGTTATGATAGGATAAAGTACTATGCTTAAATAGGTCACGGTCATCTCTTATTTGCTGTTGAGATGTTCCCTCTTACAGATTGCTTCTTCTTCTGGATTGTCAGGATGCAAGTCCTTCTTGTTGAAAGCTTTGGTGTTCCTCTCTATGGGAACATTTACTTTCTGTACTGATAGTTTGACTGTAGTCAGGTGAGTTGCTCTGACCAGTGAAGTGAGCCAAAGTGACACTTATCGTGGTAAGAAACACCTTCAGATTTCCTTGCTTCTGTCATTCTGGCAACATGTATGAGAGGGATCTCTGTGAATCTATGAAGACCATGTAGAAACAAGTGTACTATATATAAAATGCTCACAGAGACTGAACCAAAGATCATGGATGGACTGTACATAGGCCCCCTAAACATATGCAGCAGATATGAGCTTGTTCTCTATGTGGATCTCCCAACAAGTGGTTCTCGGACTCAGAGTTTGTTCCCCACCTTCAGATCCCTTTCCCCAAGCTGGGTTGTCTTGTCTGGCCTCTATGAGAGAAGAGGCCTTCATTTCTGATGAGACTTGATGTGTCAGGGTGGGTTGGTACAGAGTGCTATCCTTCTCTGAGGAGAAGAGAGGGAGGGATGGGAGAAGGGGGTGAGAGAGTAGGACTAGGAGGAGAGGAATTAGGAGGAAGGGGATGCTGCAATTGGGATATAAAGTGAATAAATTAATTAATAAAAAGAAGATTAGGGATTACTTTGTGTTATGGTTATCTCAAGATTCTAAGCAAAATCATACGGTTAATAGCACACTTTCTATATAAACAGAGAAACACACGAAAGACTTTCAAACTAAGTTTTGATTAGCCATAGAGAGCCTAAACTTCACAAAGACAGACCCAGAGTCAAATGTCTTTCAAGTGTAAAACTGTAGTCAGGGCTTCTAAGTGGCAGTAGGGGAGGATCTTTACAGAGAGATTTCAATGAAAGGATTTGGAAGGATGTGTGAGTGTCCGTGTTTGATGGTCTCCAGGGGCTGGCATCTGAATCTTCTTATGAAAACTCTAAATGTGACATGTTACCTACCTGGATTATGGAGGGGAGGTGGTAAGCCTCTTTCCACTAAGACAAGAAGCCATGAGAACTTTCTTTGATCACATAAGCACCATGTGATAGTAACATACTGAAGTGATAACATCATACATTGATCAAAGTACGGGAACAGAGAAGAATGCCAGGGGAAAGACAAAGGAAAATGATGGGAGATATTCACTCAATTTGAGAGAGTGCCAGTAGCCTGGAATGAGGTCTTTATGGAGCCTCAAGAAAGGAAAAAAAGCTCAGTGCAGAACATTACTTATACTACATAACCCTCATGTCAGGGGGAGGCAGAACCCACATAAGTAAATCTGTTCCTTCCTGCCTGCCTAGAGGCAGCAAATCCAATAGTAAGGAAGCACACGTACCTTGGTGTTTATCTATGGTGTACTGTGAAGTTGCAAATCCACAAGCCCTGGTTCAGTAACTGCAGCAAAAATGTGCCAAACTCCTGGCTCCTCTTTCTGGGCTGCTCCCTTTCATCACTCTCCTTTCCCAGGCACATGAAGGCAGCCATGGCAGGAAGGATCCTTCTGAATAATATAGAGAAGCTAGGCTTCTCCCACTTTGAAATTGTGAACTTCTTGCTGCTGTGATGTGGCAGCAATAGGGTGGCAGGGCACTACAATACCTGTAACAATGTTTTAGGGCTTTTATGTATCACTAGATCTGTTGGCATCAGCTCTTTAGCATAAACAGTGCCTGCTCATTCTTCTCATGTAATAGCTAACATTCTTTTAAAAGTACTGTAACCCTGCTACTCAAAGACTAGTACATGGATTGTTAAAAAAGGTATCATAGCATCACTTCTGAACTATTAAAAATGTCAAATCTCTGGAGCCAGTGAGATGGCTTAACAGTTAAAGGCATCTGCCACTAAGCCTGAAAACCGAAGTTCTATCTCAAAGATACACATGGGAGAAAGAAAGAACCGACTCCTACAAGTTGTTATGTGACTTCTACATGCTATGTGTTCAACTACAGATACACAGACAGACACAGATACAGACACACATAGACACACACAGCACAAGACACACACACACACACACACACACACACACACACATGTCCATTTACACACCCTAAAAATATAATGTTTAAATTACGCCAAATCTGAAGATCTACCCCAGATCTACTAAGGCAGAATTTGCATTTCAAGTCTCCAGTTGACTCAATTATCTTTAATATATGGTCTGAGAAGGACTGACCTGCAAATCCAAACTTGGAGCTCTCTACTTTAGCTTGTGGGCTAATGCTTATAATTTTCCTCCTATAGCCATGATGTTATTTGAAGGAACTTGCCTCATTTTGTTGAGAGGCTTAGCTCTGGCTGTCCACCTTTCCTTGACTACTTTTGATCCCCCTTTGTCTTTATTTTTGGTGAAACCTTCATACTACAAGGCCTGAATTTAAACTAATATCTCCTTCTGAAAGCCTTCCAGGCTTGCTTAACCAGCTCTGTTTTAATATATCTTTGAGCAGATGCCCAGTGTCTTTATCCACTGTTTGTTGCTCTATAAATACAGCAATCTTCGTTTGTTTTGGTTACTTGTATTTTCTATATGATTGTATTCAATAATACTGGAACTTTGCAGACAAACAGTAACAATAAGTTGAATGTGTTGACTAATTAATCTTATTCAATTAACCAATATCTCTAAGTGCTTACTATGATTAAAAATCTCTGCAAAGCACATAATTTTACTAGAATATATATTTTTACTAATAAGCTCAAAATATATAAGCCATGCTAATGGAATTAGTGAAATTTCATTCTTTTACAATTTTGATAAGGGATGCTTTAATTTAAATAATTTGATAAGTTATTTCATATTTAACTAAAAATTGTTTTTTCTTCTGAGAGGCAGAGGAAAAGACAAAAAAGATTCATTCATTTCATGCATATTTCCCAATTACCAAAAGAAGCTAGCCTTATCTTTTAACTTCTGTTTTAAATATAAGTTTACTTACTCTGCCTAGGAAGTTGTGTCTGACAAAATATAACAAGGTAAAACACCAGTGGCTTCTTGGATGATAAGTGATTTTACAAAACAGCATTCATCATTTCCACAAGTTAAATGTAAGTAAATTAGAAGTGGCATCCATGACTTTTGAGACTCCAAAATTAGAAAAGCAAGTACTATATTTGCAGATTCCTTTAACTGTGTCTGTTGGGTTCTGTGACCATTAATTATGAAGTAAGTATGAGTGAGGGGAAATGTTAAAGGGTGTGTTATTAATCATAAGCGAAACCTATTGATGGCTAAGGAGGAGTCACTAGGAGGGTACACAAAAATGGGTTTGCCAGAGAAAAGGCTGTGTTAAGAGGTTCCTATAGTCTTAGATGAGCTGTGATTGGGTAGTCCGTGTATGTCAAATAAGTGAAAAATAGGAACCAATCATGAGAGAACTTGTCAAAACCAGGCAGGCTTCTCAATTAAGTCTCTGGTTCTCTCCTTTCTCTAACCTGTGTTGATATTATAGCAGGACTTGTTGAGGTGAAGTGAGGAAGATAGGATAAAACAATACTCTGAAGTTTTCCATGATCTATTTCTGGTCAGTGGCTCTAGTCATAGCTGGAGTGACCTTCTTTCAGGAATTTGTTAATTTTTTTTTAAAGATTCATTTTTATTTTTAAAGTGTGTGTGTGTGTGTGTGTGTGTGTGTGTGTGTGCAGGCACCCATTGAGTATAGAAGAGGGTATTAGATCCTTGGAACTGAAGGTACTATTAGCTCTGTGCTTCCCAACACTGGTGCTGAGAAACAAATACAGGGTCTCTGCCTGAGTGGTATTCTTACAATTTATTGTCCCTATCCTCAAATACAAAAATAAATGTGTGGTTTGAAACAAAACTTTTCTAGTTTCCATTGAGTTTGTGTTGAGTAATTTTATGTCAACTGAGAGTCATCTGAGAGGAGGGAACTCCAATTGTGAAATTATCACTATAAGACTGGGGTGTAGGTAAGCTTGAGTGCATTTTCCTAATCAGCGATTGATGATAGAGTGCCTACCCATTGTGTGTTGTGCCACCACTGGACTGGTGGTCCTGGGTGCTATAAGAAAACAGACTGAGAAAGCCATGAAGAGCAAGCCAATAACCAGCAATCCTCCATGGCCTCTGCATTAGTCTGCCTCCAGACTGAGTCCCAGCTATGACTTCCTTCAGTGAAGAACATTGATGTGGAAGTGTAAGCAAAGCAAGTCCTTTCCTATGCAAGTTGCTTTTGGCCATGGTGTTTCATCACAGCTTTACAGCCTTTTAACAAAGACAATGTTAAAACTTTAGAAGTCACATTTCCTATTTTATTTTCAATGAGAAATATTTCCTCTTTATAACAGTTGTTGAGCAATGAAGTCATTTTGATCTCTCAATTTGAAGCAAGGAAAGGATTATATTGATGAAGTCATGAAAGTCTAAACTTATCCATATGTTTCTTGTAAGTGGTAGACAAGATTTAGTTTGTTTCCTTTCCTGATCTTTTGGTTATAAGGAAGGGAGATAAATGTAGATTAGATAAAGGAATTGCTCTCAGGACAGCAAAATGTCTTATGAGGTCCCAGCTTTGCTGCCGTGTCTGATAGCCCAAGGTTAGTCCCTGAACTTACTTTATACAAAGAGAAACTGAGTTCTACAAATACCTGTGACTTCTACACATGTTTCATGTGTACACATACAAACACACACACATACACACACACACACTCACACACTCACACACACGCTTACTAAATGTTCATTCTTTGAAAAATTGAATTATATTTTAATTTATCATTCCAAAATAGGAAAGACTATGAATGACTTTCAAAATTTAGAATGCACCTGGATTTTCAAGAAACACTATTATCAATCACATGGTCATTTAAGAGCCATGTTTTTGGAGATCATGTATTGTATTGCTTTAACTATTCCTTTAATAATTTTTGATACATCCTAATCTTATAAGAGACTTTATATTTAAAAGAAAGACAGACAAAAGCTGACTTGGGGACCTCAAAGGAGATCTAAGGAAAACTTGATAATAATTGCAGTAGGCTTTACTTGCCTGGAAAAGGCAAGAGACAGAATAAACAATAATTTTAAGTAAAATATAATTCTGATGTAGGATTAAGACAAAAATCTGCTCTGTTAGCAACTGAAGTTCTGAAAAGCCCTGAAAAGCAGATAATGAGCACTGTCAGAGCATCAAGCTCAGTTAAGATGGGCAGGGCTTACTTTTGGCCCCTCTGCCTGGCCAGTTACCAGTGGGGCTACCTTTGTTACCTGGCAACAAGGAAAATCTGGACTAGGTACTAGCCTTTCAAAGCACTGGGCTTGCTATGCAAGTGCTTCATCACACATTTCTTTCTTAGGGTCAGCGCTCTGGGGTTTGCATCCTTCCCAAGAAACCAGAAAAACGTATTTACACAAAAATGTCTGCTTCTTCACTCTGGGGCTTTACATTCTTCCCAAGTAACTAGAAAAACATATTTACACAAAAATATATTTTCTTCTTTGTATTATATCTTGTTTACCTCTGAATTTAAAGTTTCATTATGTATATAACAGTTTTAATCAGCAGCAAGGAAAAGAGCAAATAGGCCTCTGATTCAGATGACAAATTCTTAAGTTATGATGGGGAACAGCTGACTATATGGGAAGAATAATCTCCAAAACCTAAAGAATCCCCATGTTCTTATGAAACTATTGACACTCAAAAAAAAAAAAAAAAAAAAAAAGATGCACTCCTGAACCAGATTAACATACCTTCAGATTAACTGTATGAGGAAAAACGAAACAAAACAAACCTTCCTTTAACAATACTCAAAAAAAAAATTTATTCATGATAGTTTTTATGGGTATAACACCTAAAATACTCACATTAAACATTTATCCTACCTTCAGGGTTAATGACTCGAGTTCATCCAAGAAAAACAGCTATTTCCTCACAGTCAATCAAGTCTTCATGAGACAGAAACACAGTTGTGAAACAAGAACCCCAAAATGCAGGCTTTAGGAATGGCAGTGATATCTGGCTCCCAGAGCTCAGATCACCATATTAAACATCTCAGCAGTTGATATGAGTAGTCATTTTATCTCCCACAATAATGTCAACCACAGGCCTCGGTTCACTTGCGTAATTATATCCATCGATTATGTGCCTCTTCAGATGCCAAGGTAAAATCCTAGCCTCCAGGTAAAGAGGTGGATCCTTGCCAGGACCAGCTTCTATGAAGAAGCATTGTTCTATGGGGGCTGACTTGAGGGCCCACAAGGGAGCAAACTAGTCTCCATGTTATTCAGATTTTAACAGTATTTTCTTCAGCTTTTCTAAAAATTCAGATACTTTTACAAGTAGAAGTACCTTATTTAACATTTTGCTAGGAATAAACATTTTGTAATGGCTTTCCTTTCTGAAGGGCTTAGTTTAGGCGTTTGGAAAAATGAAGGAAAGTTGTTTTCCTCAAAAATTAATTATATTTTTATTTGTGTCCTGTATAGTTTTAGGATTTTAGATATATTTTGTAAGAAATAATTGTATTTTATTTTTGATAGCATACAAGGGATTAGATATTATTATAGCATTTTAAAATTACTAAAGTGTGTCTTAGCAGAGTTTCTTCCTCTCTTTTCTCCCCACCTCACACAGCCCTCCGAGGACACTCACATCTGTCTCTTTCCATGACACAAGTGACCAGGGGAGGCAAGTTCCAGAAAGAAGCTGTACTTCTAAACTGAAACCTTCTTCAAGAGAGATTAATTGACCTCAATGATTGTGAAGAGGTTAGAATGATATGGGTCTAGAGACAAACTAAGTTTAACTTGGGCTGCTTTGATTCCCCAAATAGCCATACCTTATGCACCTCTTTGTCACACCTAACCTATTGTAGCTAACAAATAAAACTTTTAGAATTTTTTTTTCCACGAGGAGAAGTTTATTTAGGTCGGAGAGAAGAGAGGAGAGGGAGAGAGGTGGCCGGCCATGACCACATGGAGGGGGGAGGGGAGAGGAGAGGGAAAGGTCAGATACGACCTGCAGGCGAGGGGTCAAGGGGCAAGAGAGCAAGAGCTAGAATGTTTTAATTTATCAAATTGTAGTTTTTACCATCAGCTAGCATTTGAGACCTGTAGCCGAGACTTCTCTGCTTTCCTGTAGCCACCTACTTAACGTTTCCACCAATCTATTTGAAAAGTGCCTTGGTTTTATAGTGATTCTTTCTGTCTATAAAATCTTCATGAAACTGCTGCCATGTTGGGACATGAATGTATGGGTACCTGAATCTGTGTTCCTGGCCATGGACACTAATATTTGGCTCGAGAACACACTGTCTTTTGCTTTCTTTGCAATGCAAACTGTGGTTTTTGCAGCCACAGTTCTTTTGCATGGCTACCTTCTTCAGCACCTCTTTTAACTCTCTCTTGGTCTCCTTTCTAATAGTTTGATCTTTCCCCACATTTACACCAATTTATTTAGACACTCAGACACACACACACACACACACACACACACACACACACACACATTATAAGACCAGATCTGCATAAAAGTGAACATGAAGTTTTTGTCTTTTTTATTTTTTCTACAAATTTCAGATATTTTTATAGCTGAATAACATTCCATTGTGAATATAGATCATATTTTTATTTTATTTTCCATTTACCTGTTGATAGACACTTAGTTAGGTTCCAATTCCTTGTTCTGTTTTGATAAAAGATTGTTGTGAAAGGAAGCACTATAGATTCATATACAATTATTATACTCCTTTCTAATATGATGACTAAGATTACTAAGTAACACAAACTTGTGCCCAATTATAATCTTAGGTGAATAAAAAAAATCAAGTAAGATAGTCTCTTTATTAATCATGGACTCTAAAAGTCATTTGATACTGTTTGTCCTCATTGATTGTTGATGATGTGACAGTTTTGGTATTCTTAGAGAAACTGAAGAAACCAGACAATGCAAACAACACAATCTTATTTTGCCTAGAGAAAACCAAACAAACAAGCAGGACATTCAATGTCACCATAGTGCTTCAGCATCAGGGTTCTCCTGGCATCACTATTAAATTCTGGGAGATTAAAACAAGAACCTGAGACTTGATTACGAATACCCTGTATTGGAATATCCCTATGGATTTACTTATGCAAATTTGTAAAAATACTGAAATCAAAACTGAAATAGAGATAATTCCAGAGGAGCTAGGAAGTAGTCACAGAATTGGGTAGAAAGCATGGATCTTGCACTTTGCAGTACAGAAACTGAAGGAGGGGCCGTCTGCAGACCATTCCATCTGGGTATCCATCCCATGTGCAGTCACCAAAGGTAGATGATGTGGATGTCAGGATGTACATGCTGACAGGAGCCTGATATAGCTGTCTCCTTAGAGGTCTGCAAGAGTCTGACATACTCAGAGGCAGATGCTCATGGCTAACCATCAAACTGATCATGGGGTTCCCAATAGAGGAGTTAGAGTGAAGACTGAAGGAGTTGAAAGGATTTGGGACCCCATGAGGAGAACAACAATCCCAACCAACCAGAGCCCCCAGGGTCTAAACCACCAGCCTGGGAGCGCTTAGGGAGGGACCATGACTCCAGCTATATATGCAAGGGAGCTATATATAAGCGGGAGAAGAGATCCTTGGTCCCATAAAGGCTGGACATCATGGGGGGGGGTATTCGAGGGTGGGGAGGTGAGGTAAGGGGGAGGGTAGGTGGGGGTAAACCATCATAGAAGCAAGAGGAGGGGGGAAGGGATAGGGAGTTCCTGGGCGAGAGGGGGGAAATGGGTTAAGGGGAAAACATCTGAAATGTAAATAAAATTTCCAATTAAAAAAAAAGAAAGCATGGATCTCCTTGAGATAGTTTGGGAACTGTAAGCAAAGATGCTGGTGTGACCTTCTTTAAATTATATTAAGACGATAACTTCCCTTGCGCCCGGACCCTGGTCCTTTGGCCTGGGGTGGACCCGTAGTTGGTCTGCTCCTGTGGAAACACCGGATCCTGAGACATCCTAGAGGGACCCACTGCACCCAGAGCAGAGGACCTAGAAAGAGAAATTCTGAAATTTATTTGGAACAACAAAAAACCCAGGATAGCGAAAACCATTCTCAACAATAAAAGAACTTCTGGAGGAATCAGCCAGAAACTAGACTGCTTACCTGACTGCTGATCAACATGAAAGCTCACAGATCAGAGAAAATACCAGGTTTCCACAGTGCTGATGCTTAGAATTTTTGCCATGATATTTGCCCTGCTTTCTCTTTACTAACTCATTTAGGAAAATCAGTCAGAGTCAAGGTTGTGCAGCATGTATGTATGTGGATGGAAGGGTTGGGGTTTCAGTTGAGGAACCTACAGGGAGGTAAAAGTAAAGTAGCAAGATTGTGGCAGTCTAATGTGACTGAGAGATTTTGAGCCAGGATTCCCAGTTCTGGGAAAAACATAGGAAGTCAAGAATGGGACATGTCTAAGAAGATATAATGAAGAAAACCTGCACAGAAGCCCAATAAAATATAGTTTGTTTCTAAAATCTTGGAGTCATATATATTATTCAAAGAGATTGTAAACAGGCATGATAATAACTTTATTTTAATAATATAGCTCTAATCCTATTGTCTTTAGTTTCACATTTGCATCTTAAATTTCACTTTAAAGCATCTTCTATCCATATATGTGCTACTGTAGAAATCTCCAAGCATGGGAGGAATTCTCCTCGTGGTTTCATTTTGACATTGGTTTTAAACCTTGTGGAGTAACACTGAACCTCGCCAACAGACAGTCTGCCCTCCCTGGTTTTTTAACTGACTACCAAGCTGTAGCTGTGACCACTGCACCACTCCATTAATTGTGGACAATAGGTGCTCAACAGACCAATCCCTGTGATTATGGTCTGAAACCCCACAGGAGACCTATCATTGACTATCTGACCTTCAGAGAGGGAACAACAGTGGCATTAAGGGCTCCAAATAATGTTGGGTTTGTTTTCTCTAAATCCTCCAATATGCCCCTGCTTGCTCCTTTTCAAATTCATGACCTCTTTCTTCAATATATATTCCTAAATACATAAATTCACCCTTTTATATTCTGTATTATGTTATCTGAAGGTGTATGTTGTTAGGGCTGACCTGTTGGTATTTGGTAACCAGCTCTTGGGCTCTTCCTGGGGAAAATGATTTATTTCTTCTGCATTCAGCTTTGCTTAGCTGCCTGTAGTGTTTTTGTGTAAGGTTGAGGCCTGTGGGCTTGCACCATCCACATAACATGCCCATTGTTTTTGTTCTCTCATTCAGCATGAGGCAATAATGTTGGTAAGACATTATAGGCAGAACCTTTGACATTCTTAAGAGACATAATCTCATGGCAAATTCTCTGATTTGGGGTCTCTTGCAATCTTTCTGTGCCCTTTCCACAATTGTTTCCTGAGTCTTAGGTGCAGGAATTGTTATATAGATGTATTCATTGGGACTGGGCTCCACAACACAAGCATTTTGATTGATTGAGAGTTTTTGTTTGTTTGTTTTGTTGGTTTTTGTTTTGATTTTTGTTTTCTGGTGTTTTTTTTAATGGGCTCTGTCTTTACAAAGAAGTTGTCTATTTGTAATTTTAAAGAAAACAGTCTTTCTTCCGCCCCTTTGTTTTCTTCTCCTCTTTCCATTCAACTTTCTATGTCATCTCTTCTGTCAGTTTTTTCATTTTGTTTCATTCCTTCAGAAGGTATTTTATGAACACAGAGCCTTATGGATCACCTTCTAGGAGGAGATCAATGTAGGTAAATTAACAAGGAATTGGGGGGTCAGATTACATGCATGTAACACATGTAACAGTAAGTGTGTAAGTAAATAAGAGAGTCTTTATGGTTTGACTTTATGCTTTCTTAGTTCCCTTTTCTGCCAGTTATCTATGGAGATTCTGGGATTTTGTTTATTATTTCAATAGAATGAATATCTGCTGTTGCCTAAAAGCATCCTATCATTTCTGGTTGACCAGAGCCAGTTCTGTTATTTGAGGCATTTTTATACATGTTCTAAGTATAGCTTTCTTGCTTTGTAGTTCTTGAATCTAATTCTGATCTTAATAGATAGGTTTCTGTTCAATAAAATGGTAGATTTGTGTTTGAAAAAAACAGCTACTTTACATAATTTTTTTTTTTTTACTTTTAAAAGGGTGAGGATCTAAAAGTAGATTTTATGTTATTTCTCATTTGAAGATAAAAAAATGATTCTAAGATCCAACTGTTCTTAAAACCCAAAGTTAGAACCTATGACTCTTCGAAATGGAATTTCCTAGTAACAGCAAGTAGATTGAAAACAAGAAGATTGTTGAAGCTGTCTGCCTCATAGTGGTTGAGGTTTACTTAATCATGGCCTTTCATGATCAAAGATAACAAGGCTTTGGTACAGCTCTGCTCAATCTCAACCTTGTATTCTCTGATCTGTTCACCAAGGTTGAATTTTATCATTGTCTTGCTCAGAGATTCAATCTCCATTAATAGAACCCACTAAGAGGAGTATACTTTTGTGGCTTCAGCAGCCTACCAAACAAAATACTTACAGTTCAGCTCAGGAGAAGGAAAACAATCTCTTTCAGAATTGACTATTACTGCATAGTCAGAAACATCTCACAACATAGAATACCTTTATGCAGATTGTATTTTAAGAGTGAATTATCAATCTTTCCAAATTTAGACATCAATTTCCATTGTCAGATTATGGCCACTACAAAGACAGGTGTTTTCTTGATGCTTTTAAAACACATATGGAATAAAGTCCTATACTTCTGTCTTTCTTATATTTCTTCTTCCTTCTGTTCATCATCTTTTCATAATTCTCAGACAAAATATTATGTTACTAGAGAAAGTGGTCCTTTGGGGTTTACAAATCTAACATACATTGAATCTACTGAGCACACAGAATGCTCACATTTGCTCATCAGAACCATGGGTATTTGGGGCACTGGGTTGGCAGTTGTCTTAGCTAATCTCAGTGTCACTTGAGGACAATGAAGGAGAATATGGGTAAAAAAATGCATGATAATGCTGGAAGGTGGGGCTTCCTAGGCTATTGAGAGGTGGGGTACACATACAGTCAAATGAATGTGAACTGTGGGAAAACGGGGCCGCAGCAGGGGAAGGCTGCCTGGAGACTTCCAGTGGCAGGTCCCACATCCAGGAGAAAGACTAAGGTTCCAGAGGCTGGAAGCTTCTACGAAGACAGGTCCCAATGATACGAGGAAGTTCTTGGTTCCAAAAGGGTTTATTATCATGGCGGATGGTGGATGGATCTGGATGTACCCCCCCAAACTCAGGGCAGACCTGAGTTAAATAGGGAGGGAGAAGTGGGAAGGGTCTGGGGAGGAATGCTTAATGGCTCTGCCCTCTGACCTTCATTAGTATGTAAATCTCAGGCCTGAGGCCTGTAGTTACACCCTCTACCTGTGCCCTTTGGGAGGGACTGTAATGGCCTACATGACTGAACAAAGTAGGTCCATGGAGATTAGATTGCTTTTCAGGACCCTGGGGTTCTGTGGGACGTAGCCGAACTCCTGTCGTTTCTCCCTTGGAGTCTCGGGGTTCCAAGCCCATGCCAAGCCAAGAATCAGAATACCCTTACGCAGTCCCACATGAACTATAAAAACTGAATGATGATCACGATAAGGACATTTACTGTTTGTAGATCTTGAGATCCATGATTACTTACATACAGGAAAAATGGAGATTCAAGTGCCATGTTCAATGATGGCCAAGGGAGGATGGTGAAGAGGCTGTAATGGGAGCAATTCATAAATTTTAAATTCTCTCAAACAATATTTTAATTCATACAAAAAGTCAAATAAATATTTATCTTTTAAACACATCTTATTGTTGTTAAAGCTACTAAGTTATATTATACCATACTAAAAACTATGTTAAAGTACAGTTGTAGGGTAATTGTATTATCAATTGATTTTATTTCTGCAAATTATAAATTTCAGATTTCATGCTTCATGCTCTACTGGCCTTCTTGTACAATATTCTTCTTTGCACACTGTCATCACGAAAATTAAAGATTATGCCAATGCTGCAAGGTGTCTGATGTCTGTCTTCAATTCACTATAGTAAAGGACAAGAAACAAAAGCAAAACAAACAAATAAATGAACAGACCTGTTATGACTTAGATTGACAAGAAAGCATTCCAACTGTTGGACAGTTTTTTCATTTTTAAATAGAGAAGACACTTCTAAAATAATAATGTGATGGCTATTTGCCATGGTTACCCAGTCTGAATAGAAAACAGAACAATAATGCTATAAGTAACTCCCCCCTCACTGTACCTCTATTTATTCTGTGGTAAAGATTTAGATTTGAGTGTCTAAGGTGGTTTTCATTCAGGCCTAGCAGACTAAGTCTATCCCCCTCCCTACATATATTTAATGTTCATCTTTTCAGCTGACTTTTGCCTGCATCAGATAGATCTTGGTTTGCTTCTCTGATACCTCTCCCACTGGCATGTGTGGATTGCTTTTATACCTTGCCAGCCAAATTAATGCATCTTTAACATTGTATTACATGAGCATATGAACTGAAGCAGAAGCAAACAGGCTTTTCAGCTTATGTCAGACTTTATTTCTAGAGTCAAATCAGGACAAGTTTGTACCAAATTTATCTTAGTTTATCTCTAAGTCACTAAGAATATCCAATTTTTTTATATTCAAAATAGAAACAATTGAAACACTCTCCAAAATTAGCCTATAGTTTGAAAGTGGCCTCATAAGAGTTAAAATAACTTATGGCTTAGTAGGAGATTATAATATAGAAGTTCTCATAGAAATATTCTAAGGTAGTGGCCAAAAAAAGATCTAAGTAGAGAATAGAACCATTAAATAGCAAAGGAAAACAATGAAATAGGAAAAATTTATTATTCCAAAGATTTCAAGAGAGAAGGAAAAGAAGCAGAAAGAACTGTGATAACATATGCAATGTAAAATGTTATAAGACATCCATTTATCAAGAGTTATATTAAGGACTTGGCTAACAGATACAAATCTGAAAGTAAAGTTGAGTGATTGATGGCTTACCACAGATCTAATATATACCATACTGACTACAGTTAATAGCAATGCCATATAAAGTTGAACAATTTAAGAGGATTAGTGTCAGATGTTCTGTCTCACACACTTAAGTAAATATGTAAAGTGATAAACTTGTTAATTAGCTGAATTGAACTGATCATTTCACATATCAGAACATAGTGTTGTGGATCTCTAGGTACTCAGACTTTGATAATTATATTTCAATAATTCTGGAGGAAATTCGGGAAAAAGATGACAGGAGACAAACCTTAAACATAACATAGAAATAGAAACCTAAAGGATAAAAAAATAATCTTGGTAAATACTTTGATATCTGCAAACAAATGCTTTAAGAAAGTCCCAAGATGCTAGAGAATGCTAGTGTGTGAATTCTACACGCAGTAATGAAAAATCAAGTTGGTGTGACCTACAGAAACATGGATCTGCACGAACTCCAATTCATGTCTAGCAATTAAACTGGAGAACTTCTCATTTATGATCAGTAAGAGTGAGTTTTATAGAAGGGAGTATTTCTAACCGAACAAAACTGGAAGCAGCCTAAATAGCAACTGCTAAGAGAATGAATTTACCAAGTATGAGATATTCACATAGTTAAATACTATATAGACACAAAAATAAATAAACCACTACCCAAAAAAATAACTCAGATGAATTTCGTGGATAAAACAGAGTCTGAGAGTATTGTATGTACACTGTGCTATCATTTATTTGACTTACAGGATGTAATTCATCACTGAGGACAGACATGACAGGAGTTCAAGGCAGGGATCTGGCAACTGTGGAATAACACAAACTACTGGCATGTTCCCTGTGACTTGCTTCTTCCTTTCTTCCTTCCTCTCTTCCTTCCTTTTTTCCTTCTCTCCTTCCTCCCTCCCTCCCTCCCTCCCTTCCTCCCTTCCTTCCTTTTTTCCTTCCCTCCTTTCTTCCTTTTTCTCTTTCTTTTTTTCAACATCTGCCCAGTGGTGTTACCACACACAGTGAGCTTGGCCTTCTATGTCAATCAAGAAGATGCCACGTGTCAATATTTTGGAGGCTGTTCCTCAGCTGACACTCCCTCTTCCCGAATGGCTATGGGTTTATGTTGAGTTGACTCCTGAAGCTAGCAGTGGCACTTGAATTTCCCATATGGTGAAGAAGATAGCTGACTCTTGAACGTTTTCTTATTACTCCTCAAGCACACCGTGACACATGTATCCCTACCTCTAATAATTGTGATAAATATTCAAAATGACTTTATATTTTAGGATTATGGATGTTCAAGTTCTATGTTGGGAGGTCACATTTGTAAGTGAAAAATGAGAACAATAATCTATTTAAAAGATATAGAACAAGAAAAAGAGTATAAAAACAAACAAGACCCACAAAACAAGACCCATTTCAATGTTGTATAATACAAAGTCAAAATATATGGTTAAAATCTTAAAGAAAAAAAAAAATATATATATAATATATATAATATATATATATATATATATATATATAAAACCTTATCTTCTGTGAAGCTGGCTTGTAGTTTTCAACTTACTTTTACTTTCTTTTACTTGCTTCAGTTATTAGCCATCACTAAGATTTCAGAAATCAATAGTCTCTTTCAATATATATATATATTTTTAATGGGATGGAGAGTTAGATGTGATTATGTCCTGGATTGGAGTACATAATGTTATGTATAGCATGAAGAAGCAGAGTACAGTCAGATGTAGTATGATGGGAAGAGCTTCCTTTGGAACCAGAATGATCTAGTTAAAACCTCTAGTCCCTGGTATATAGGCACAAAGTATATACAATAGCTTAGGGTCTCTGAGATTCCAATCCTTGACTATGAAATACAGATGAAAGTCCTCTTTGAAATACTGTTGTAAGGATCTTTCTGTAGGAATTCAAAGTGTAATACCTGTAGCTGACATAAGAAGTAACCACTATCATTCAGGGAGTATCTGTAAGGACTTTTTAGATTTTTCCATGTGTGCATATAACACAATTTCTTCTAAGACAGTTAAGCTGTATTCACTTGAAAATAGAAAGTTCTTCTAAGAATCTCTACAAGATCTAATGAGTTAATGATTTTAAAAGAAACATTATTTATTCATCCCAAGAAGTCATTTGCCAAATGGCTCATACTTTCAGGCACACAACTAAAGGGATACCAGCTGCTTGCTTTATTTTCAAACAACTACAAAGGAAACAGTAGAATTTGGGCTTCTTGGAATTTTCCTTTGAAAATTTTCACAATCATGTGTGGTTGGAATCTGGCACTTATCTCTTGCTTCCACTCTGGAAATTTGTACAGTTCTCTAGCATATGGTTTGGGTCATATAACTTTTCAATTCTTGTCTTTCGCTTGCATAATTTCCTTCCAGTGTGAAAAAGCCATATAACATAATATGTCTATATAGTAAGACTTGTAAGACTAATCATCCATGATCAGAATTAACAAGGCCAAGTCACTGATGAGCAGTTAGAAATAGAGTCCCAGAAGAGATTATTTTATGTGAATCAAAAAGACTGTACAGGATGTAATGAAGGTTGAGTGAATTTTGTACCCATTTACTTTATAACCGTAAGACAAATATGTTACACAATTCACACAGAAAAAAGTTTACTAGTTTCTAAGTCCAGATGTGTCCTGACAAAGTTTAAGTTCTTTCAAAGTTTATGCCATTAAAGACTTTTAAAACTGGCTTTATAAGACCATCAAGACAATGAATATGAATGTCAGAGATATGTTCCCTGCCCATCAGACTTTTATCACTCCCAGGATTATAATCCTACCTGTGTATCAAGAATAAAGGGGATTTGAGAAAAAAGTTTATAAAAAACTTGTGAAGTTAGAAAGTTTTTTTTTTCTTTTTTTGAAGGAGGGGCTTAAAATCAAGTTCTTTGCTTTGAATATTTTATATTTCCAGTTTTCTTGCTTGTATCATTATCACAGAATTTACCAAAGTTTAGTTTTCTGTCTCCTCTTGGACTTTTTACCTTTTAAATCAGAGTTTCATATTTGAACTTTGATCTTCACTGGTTTACTTTTCACCTCAACCTTGCTTCTATTAGAGATAGAGAAATAGGATTTGCCTCCACGTTGCTGTGTAAATCAAAATATCAACATTTGTGTGAATCAAAGGTCTCATTTTGTTGAATTTGCTTGATATCTTGATTTAGGGGCCTTTCTAGGTTTATTGTTGCTATCCATTCATCCATTTATCCATGCATCTGTTTACCTACTTACCCATCCACATATCAGCATTGTAGTTATTGTTGTTTGTTAGATGTTGTACTATATCCAAAATACAGAGAAATGGATTAGAAATGACCAGACCTGTAGAAATTTCTATTATTGCTTGGGTCTAGACTGTTTGTAAACAGACTTGTGTAAATGTTAATCTCAGCTGTCAAATTTGTGAGATCTAGAATCTAAGAGATTGGCTTCTTAAGCACATTGTAGGAGACTATCTTAGTGAAGAAACTTGCTCACTGTGGGTAGCACCATATCCTAGGCTTGGTTTGGGGCAGAAATATAAGGAGAAAGTGAGCTAAGTTAAGCATTCATTTCTCTTTTCTTCTTGTCTGCATATAGATACTATGTGACCAACTGCTCAAAGTTCCTGCTGCTTTACTTCTCGTCAGTGTGGTGGAGTATATTGTGAAGTAGAAGCTCAATGAACAGTCCTTTCCTTACTTGCCTTGTCAAGATTTCTTAATCACAGCAACAGAAAAGTAACTAAACATTCTACTTCTACAAGCCCCTGTCTTCTCTACTCATGTTTCCTTATGTGTCTGATTTATATGTTAATAATTGTACTCTTCATCACGAGCCTGTTTGGAGGTTAAAGAATGAACTCATACATATTTCTTTGAATCCTCAGATTACTCTGAGAAATGCCAGTCCTGTGCATCTCAGACATGAATAATGATTATCCATGGTGATTCTTTACCTTCACTGGAGTATCCATTTAACAAGAGAAAACAAGAGAGACAAGAAATATTGAAAATAGCCACAACAGTATAAAACTTATTAGAGGGTAGGTTTATGATAATCTACATATGTTTGGAGAATTAATGATTTTATGGACTTTAAGACAAGACAGATATTAAAATTCTAACTGTCAAAGATCACTTATATATACCCTGATTTACGTTAAGAATATTACATGCTTATTTTACTCTAGAAAAGAACTTGTAGAAACATTTTTGCCCAAAAGAACACAAATACATGGCAAATGAATATATAAAAGATTCTTATCATAGTTATCAGGTACATTTAATAAAATGATATTTTCTTGTCATCACACAACTGTAGGAAGAACTATAATAAAAAAGCACAACAAAATAGAAAATATAGGTAAGGATAAGAACAAACAAGAATATGTGTACATTGTTGTAGAATAGAGGTGGTATATTGGTGATAAAAAATGACAACGAAATTCTTCAAAAAATTACAATAGGTGGTTTGGACTATAGTTCAGTTGGTAGAATGCTTGCTTGCCTACTATGGATTAAATCTTTGTCACTGTATAAAACTCAGGCAATGATTTAAATATTTTTCTCTTTCCCCAAATACTTATTTTGCTGAAGCCTAAAAAGTTGGGACCAGTGTTAAATTTTTCATATTTAAGATTTTATCTCTCAATTTTTTGTAGTCATTTACTTCATATAGAATTTTGAATGTTCTATATGACATGGTATCTTAGATTTTTAACGATGGAAGTTTTGCAATTGTTGTATTTAAGTAACTTTATACATGATAGAAAAGAAAAGATTATAAGAACATCTAAAATGCATGTAATATTTAACAAATGTTACTTATTCATCAAAGAAAAATATATTATCTATCTGTTGGTTTCCACACACTCTGTGAGATTCAGAGGATAGAAACATAAAAAAGAAAGGACTTTATGCGGCCTCAGGATTTGATGCTGGTAACCACTGATAAAGGGCCTTGGCTGCAGTCCATTTATTCCTCAAATTGTTGATGGCTTAATGAAGAAGGGTCAGAAAATAAGTAAAGACAACATTATGATAGCAGGCTAATTGCAGTATAGACAAATACAGTACAGAAAAATAGAAAGTATAGACATTATTCTTATGTCTAATAATATATCTGTATACCTTATTCATGTCTGATATAAAAATGAGAAACATTTTGTAGCACAGCTAAAATTAATGCTTGCCAAGTGACTTATTATTATACTTTGAGTGTCGGAGTAAAATGAGAAAATAGTAGAAGAAATAATGGATTTGCCACGGGTGGCTCTGTAAAAAAAAAAAAACTATTTACACATGTTCTTCATGAAATAGAATATTCTGCAGAGGAAGATTCCAGATTGAGAAAATAAATCTGTGTGGGCTAATATGGAGGGAGGCTAAAATGAATGGACACTCAACAGATACTGAAGAGATGTTAATGCACTTGGGAAGAGCAGTAGCATAATGTGAGTTTGATTTTAGAAAGTTCTTTTTCCTTTTATTTTAAATGAATTAATTAATTTACATCCCAAATGCTGCTCACCTCCTGATTCTCCCTTCTAGGAGTCCCTACCCCATTTCCTTTGAGAACCTGGGCCTATCCTGGATATCCCTCAACTCTGGCATATCAAGTCTCGCCAGATTAGGCACATCCTCTACCACTGAGTCCAGACAAGGCAGCCATGTTGAGGAATAGGTACCACAGTAAGGCTACGGCTTTAGGGAGAGCCTCTGTTCCAGTTGTTCAATGATCTGCATGGAGACTAAGCTGCACAAGTCAGCACAGTCTACTGGATAAGTGCTGGGGTCTTGTTCCAGCCTGCGCATGCTCTTTGGTTGGTGGCTCAACTTCTGAGAACTCCCAGGGCTTCAGGTTTGTTGGCTCTATTGGTCTTCCTGTGGCATTCCTATCCCTTCAGGCTCTTCAATCCTTCCTCCAGCACTTCCATAAGAGTCCTCAACCTCCATTTAATGTTTGGCAGTGAGTATCTGCATCTGTTTCAGTCAGCTGCTGGGTAGAGCCTCTCAGAGGACAATTATAACTGCAAGCATAACAGAATATCATTAATAATACAACTATTCTAGAAATCAATCTGGTGTTTTCTCAGAAAACTGGAAATAGTCCTACCTGAAGACCCAGCTATACCACTCATGGGCATATCTCGAAAGATGCTCCACCATACCACAAGGGCATGTGATTCACTATGTTCATAGCAGCTTTATTCCTAACAGCCAGAAACTGGAAAGAACCCAGATGTCCCTCAACCAAAGAATGAATACAGAATATATTCCTTTACAGAATGGAATAATATTCAGCTATTAAAAACAGGTATCATAAATTTTGGAAGCAAATGGATGGAACTAGAAAATACCATCTCAAGTGAGGTAAACCAGACCCAAAAGGCCATTCATGATATGTACTCACTGATAAGTAATTATTAGCCATAAAGTACAGAATACCCAAGATACACGCCTAAGACCCTAAGAAGTTAAACAAGAAGATCAATGCTTGAACCTCACTTAGAAGGGGGAATAAAATAATCATAGGAGGCAGAGGGAGAGAAGGAACATGGTGGAAGAGGGGATGGAGAAGGGAATGGGGAGTGGGCATGATCAGTGTGAGGAGACAGGAGAGAGGCCCATAGGGCCAGAAGAATGAATGGATATCTGTAGCTGCCATGGGGGGTGGTAATCTTTAGGAAGTCTTAGAGAGCTGGGATGGGGAGGCTCCCAGAAGACAATGGTGAACCTTGCAGAGATGCCTAATAGTGGGGACATGGAACCTGTATAGGCCACCTCCTATAGCCAAGCAAGTCCCCCAGTGGAGGACTAAGGACAACATCCACAAAATTTTCTATTTCAAATTTGTTCTGTCTAAAAGAAATACAGGGTCAAAGTTGGAGCAAAGATTGAAGGAATCGTCAACCAATAACTGACCCAACTTGAAACTCATACCATGTGCAAGCATCAGTTCCTGACTTTATTAATGAAAATTATTTTTTTCTAACAAGCAAAGTGGTACTTTGGTGAGTACTAAAAGTACTTTGGTAGTTTTAGTAATTGCTGATATGTGAAGCAGTTTACAGACTATTATAATCGTTAATGCTCACCAGAAAACCTAATTCAAATCTGTGTGATGTTAACCCCAAGATTCTTGAATCCTAGCATTCTCTATGCCATTCCTTTATAACTATTTATGTTTTGATTCTAGCTCAAACTACTACTTGATAATACCATGAGTAGGTGATTCCTTGGAGATTGTGAACTCTCTCAAGGTTTTAGCCATGTGTTCTTTTTTTGTATTTGTATTGAGCCAGATGTAGAACTAGCGTTTGGTAAAAGTACTTTGCTTTGAAACATCTCGGAAAGACATAATGAGTTTCTAAAATTCATTTAATATCCATGTAGATGAAGAGGGTTGCTGATGAAGAGACTGACAAGACAGAGGTATAAAGAATGGCATTTAATGCTGAAAAACTTCCATAAGATAGCCATTATATGCAAATAATACTAAATAAATAAATACAAAACACACCTACCAGAATACATTGTGTTTATAAATTTAATTGGCACATTTTCTTGGGCTATCGCCTAAGAATAAGATTCTTTGGATATATATGTAAGGGATTATCTAGATTAGGTTAGCTGAGATGGGAAGACCCATTCTAAATGCAATTCAATGTCCGTTTGTTTTAGTCTTTTCTTGGTAAAACTGAAATAACTATTTATCATTGTAACCATTTCAGAGGGATGATTATAAGGACATAATTAAATGAAATGGTTTCTAAAATATAAAATGGTATATTTTAAAATCTTTTCCAAATATTTTGTTTTTACAGTAAATCATATATCAGAATAATAGAAATAAATACTAGAATATATTTTGTTTCAAATTTTGCTAGTTATAGGTGGTAGCAAAAATTTATCAGTGTTTGAAAATGTCCTTGATTTTTAACAACTCTGATAGAGGAACATTCATCTTGCTTCTTTTTCAGATGATGAAAATAACATATGTAATGAAAAATACAGTTGTTTTTAAGGAGCTCAGTGACAGATGTTACCTCTATGAAGAAAGATTATAAATATTAATGATAGCAATGCTACATACATCAAATAGTTTTCACTTCTATTACTCTTGTAATATTACAAGGAAGAAGAATTCATGGAAAAATCAAGTCAGCATCCTATTTGACAAAATCAAGGCTGATATTTCATTCTGAATATGTTTTACAGTTAGTACTGATAGGCTGTTTTGAGACACCTACACTTTAATTTACTGGCCTGATGGTAGGTGGTCTCATTTCTGAGATCATTGGGGGTATTTCCTATATAATTCTTTTTTTCTTTTCTTTCTTTATTGGATACTTTATTTATTTACATTTCAGATGCAATCCCCTTTCCCCATTTCCCCTCCCTAGAAAACCCCTATCCCATCCACCTTCCTCCTTTTTGCTATTATACTATTTTAATTACATGGAAGTATTAAGGTCAGTTCTAGGTTGAGGAACTAGCAATAAAGTAGATATATAATTCTTGATGACAAAATAGTGACTCTCATTTCTAAGTTTCTCTGGAATTGTGCTTTTGTCTCCAATACATGACTGAATCTTACAGGATATGTCCGTCCAGGTAAGCAAGGCAGCTATTAACTTTCAAAGGCAGTATACTTGTATTGGTTATCTTCCCTATGGCAGCTACAAATGTCATTACTAATAGCTCTTTTACAGGGAGTGTTGACAGTCTAAACTAGAAGGAAGATAGGTAAAGACACAAATGTATAACAAAACAGGTAATAAGTCATTTGTGCATTGTTGAATACATAGAGACATTATTTGACTAAACCCCCAGAAATTCTTATTAAGCCATAAGACAAGCCAAGTTGCTTACAAGAAACATAGCTTCATACTTTGTTGGAAAAGAAATTGAAGCAAAACATTTAGAAAAATTTGCAAACTTGTGAGAATGTTGTCATTTTTAAAAATATTCAAAACTCAGAATGATAAGATGTATTAAATATTACTTATTATTGGCTTTAAGCCTATTTCTCAACTAATAGTACATGGATTTTTAATATTGGTTAATTTGCTAGTAATCTTCATGCACCATTTCTTCTAGGAGTGAATCCATCCTACTGTGGGAAAAGGAAGCCAGGTAGATTGCTTTGGCTCTCTAAGGCATTCACGATTTGAGATTGAGAAAGAGGGTGAGGATGAGAAAGAAAATGAGGCACAGTCACAGAAAAGCCTCGTTACTTTCCATGAAGGGAAGCACATCTTACCCATGTGCATCCTAGACTGGGACCTCTGTCTTGTTTCAGTGCCATATGTTCCTCCATTTCATTTCCCGATCCTGATACTCCAGCACTTCGGATGATCCTCTGAACTGTTAGTAACCTGTCCATTTGATTTTGGAAAAAACAACCAAAGTTGATTTGAAATATTTATAACCAAAGACCTAGCTTACATGGTAATTGTGACTAGGAAGTAGGCCAGTGACCTCCAGGGAGATAAAGATCTTGTCTGTGGTTAAATTGGGATTAAAATCAGCAACAATTTTACTTCATGCTCAGTGAGTGTCTGGTAATTTACATCACCCAGTGGCAACAGAATAAATTACTGGCCATAGATGCTACTCATGAGATTTCTATTAAAGGAAAATCGCCAAGGTCATACATAGAGGTAAAGTTAGAAGAAAATTAAGGTCTACCAGTTCCTAAGACATGATAGAGAGAAGTGCTTGCTTCTAATGGAAGTAAGAAAAAACCAAAAGCAGATCAAAACCAAAATACTTGGCTCAAGACATGAGTAAAATCTCAGGGACTTTCTATCATTATAGCTAAATAATTTAGCTTCTTTTCCAGCTGTAGTGTTGAAAATTAGATGCAAAATTTGGAAGTACAAATTGTCCAACACTTAGAATTCAAAAAAATATGCCAGGACAACCATGTAAACCTAGATTGGGATTAAGAAGGAATAAAAAGGAGATTTCATAGAGTATACTGGATAATATCAGAAGGAACAAAGACCATCTTGAGTCAGGGCTTTTGTGGGCTCCCAAACCAGACGTAGTGATCACAAATTTTGTGTCTGATAATGTCATTTCATCATTGATGTGAAGATGATGAAGACACTTTTTGTTAAAAAAAAAAAAAGATAAAAACAAAACCTGCCATGCAAGAGAAGTCAATTTTTCAGTTTAAAGACTTTCATATACCTCTTTTTTACAAAATCATCACTAGGTCTGAGATAGAGAACATAAAAGAAACCAGATTTAAAGTTCAATCTAGAAGATAATTTTACCCTTAACTAAAGGAAAAACTGGAAAATTTATTTTAGTTAAATCTTAAAACAATATGTTGGAAGACTTTTGAGGTACTAAGAAAGAAGAACTCTACATCTGATTGAGTTTATTAGTCTGTTCAATAGATGTGTTTTATTGGCTCAATGGGTAAAACCTGGATCAAAATGTAGTCTATTTTAAATAAAGTTGAGATGGCAAAAATTCCTTGGTAGAAGGTACGAAAAAGAATTCAAAGGTTGTCAATGATAAAATTGCTGTTGAAGGTCAAGCATTTGTGATTGGCTCACATAACCAGTTGAAAAGATATCTTAGTCACAGAGATCTTGAGACTTCTAGTGATGAGTACTTGGTCTGTAAGAAGTCCTCCTATAATACTTTGGATACTGCAAAGAAATAACATAAAAGGAAAGGTCTATATAAGCTCATAATTTCAATAGTTATTTCTTGCCTATTGCAGTGGGGAAGACATTGCCACAGGAACAGCCCCATGACAGTAGAAGAGTAGAGGATCCTCACACCTTGGTGGATCATAAAGCAGAAATCTTAGGTCAGAACCAGACAAATGTATACCTATTCAAGCCCTGCTGCTAACAATTCCCTTCTGCTACCTCCTAAAAGTCCCACAGCCTTCAAAATAGTGTCTTTAGCTGAGAACCAAGTGCTTCAAATACGATCCAATAGCAGGCATTCTAGATTCAAATCACAGCAATAGCAGAAAACCCAAAAAGTATTTGGCACTCAAAGAAAAAGAGGACGTGGCTACCATGATCAATAATTAGAGGAGATTTTCCTAGGCTTATTGGTGGTAGCTCGAGTATATAACGTAGACAGTCTTTCACTCTTAGATACTAAGAGTGAAATTCCCAAATATAGATCATTTTTTAATTTTTACTTTTATTTTTATTTATTTACATTGCATCCCACTCACAGCCTATCCTGTAACTCCCTCCCACAATCCTCCTTCCTCCCCTTCTCCTCTGAGAAGATATACCTTCAGGTATCTCCCCACCGCAGCACATCAAGGAGCATCCTCTCCCATTGAGGCCAGACAAGGCAGCCCACTAGAAGAACATATCCCACAGATGGGCAACGGCTTTTTGGATAGCACCTGCTCCAGTTGTTTGGGACTTACATGAAGACCAAGCTGCACATCTGCTACATGGGTGTGGGGAGGACTAGATCCAACTTGTTGAATCTCACTTAGAAGAGGGAATAAAATAGTCATAAAGAGGCAGCTTGAGGGAGGGAACTGGGTAGGAAAGGGGACGGGGATGGGAATGTCAGGTTTTAGGATTAGCAAAGGACGGGAGAGATGGCCAGATGACTATGAGAATGAATGGAAATCTGCAACTGACAGGGTTGGGGAGGTAGACAGCATCTCCAGGATGAGACAGAGACTTGAGATAAGGGAGGCATCCAAGAATCAATGGGAGTGACCTTAGCTGTGACACACAACATTGGGTATATGGACCCTGAAGAGGTCACCTCCTGTAGCCAGGCAGGAACATCAGTGGAGCATAGGGACACCAACTCACCCAAAAGTTCAACCCCAAATTTATCCAGCCTACAAGAAATGCAGGAATTGGGGATGGAGTAGAAACTGAGGGAGTGGCCCTCCAATAACTGGCCCAACTTGAGATCCATCCCATAGGCAAGCACCAATTTCTGACACTATTAATGATACTCTGTTATGCTTGCAGACTGTGTAGCATGGCTGTCCTCTGAGAGGCTCCACCTACCAGCAGACTCAGATGATGCTGACACCGACAGTGAAATAGTGGCTGGAACTTGTGGATTCTTAAGGAGAATATGGGGAAGAATTGCAAGCCCTGAAAGGGATATGAACTCCACAGGAAAACCAACAGAGTCAACTAACATGGACCCTTGGGGCCCTCAAATACAGGTCATTTTGCAGACAAAGCTTTTAGAATAAACAGATGCTTAAGGAATGATTATTTAATACCACAGCCTAGGCATATTTAGCATACACTATCTTCCTCAAGACACTTATGGTCATGTGCGAAATAATTTCACATGAAGGCATAGGTTATACCTAAGATTTTCATAGCCACATTGTACACTGGCTTGGAGCAAACAGTATCTCTTGGATACGTAGAGGAGTACTGTACTCAGCTGATAAATGTCAGATGTACGGCAAGCAAATAGAAAATTGTAACTCATGCCTTATTCATGATGGAATAACTTATAACTGAGCTACATGTTATAGTCGGTGTGCATGTTGTTTACTGCATATCCATGGAAAGCTAGAAAACTAAGAGAATACAGTCTATAGTATGGTCTTGCTCACCAAGATTAAGTAAGTTTTCCATAGACTGTGGAATCTAGATACATAGTTGGAAGTGATATGACATCGACACAAGCCTTGCTTATACTTCTGTGTCTCTAGTAAAAGTTAAAACAAAATTAATGCCACCATACATAGTCTAGATAACCAATGTTAACCTTCCTTCAAGATACATATGATTAGAATTTTTGACCCATGATACCTGATTTGGCACAACTAAGTTGGCTGCCAAGAAAAAGAATCTTTAACTTCTGAGAGAAATAGGTAAGGAAGAAATAGCAGATACTAAGGGAAACAAGAAGTATATTTACATTTTCATGGCAATCTACTTTTCTCTTAACTTTCAATTTCATAATAAGTCTTTCTTTCTGAAAGGAAGTCCCATGTCTGGGACTTGGTAGAAAGTAGAACTCCATTTTACAACTGAGAAAGCCTTATGGGAACATTTTTCCTTCTTCAGTTTTTGGCAAGGATAATACTGACATGTAATCAATGCTTGATGATTACAATGGGGGACAATTACAATTGTCCCATTGGGACAATGTATTTTGAGGAAGTGACCCAGCAACATGTAGTGGTTACCTCATTGGTGTCTTCTGTGTGCCAAGGATAGGCAGAATATTTCCAGGCACTGTCTACAAAGACTAAAGCTCTGGTCTCCTGGGAGGTGTGGATGGGGTGGGGTGGCACTTATCTATGTGAGGTCAGGACAATTTCTTTCCATCAAATCTTGATTCCTCTTTTTCTCAGCCTTGATTTCCACACTGTTCTAGCAAATCAGGAGCCTAGCAACCTCTGTGAACCCCTTCGAGGTTGATAAGCTTCTTTTTGTGGGTGTCTCACCATACAGGTGATTTTTGTTAGTGATACAACTCTCTTGCTTAAACACTTCAGTACTTATTCCAGTATTTTTATTATTTTAGGCTGATTGAAGAGGTTCATTCATTGAGTCTCATAACTTTGTCTTTTGTTTTAATAATCTTGTTTACTCTAGTGTAACTTTAGAAGGACTTTAGGAAACACAGGAGATACATACATCTTGCCAATATTCCATATTTTGCATTCGTGTTTGTTATTATATCATCGTTTTCTTTCGTTTTGTACTGTTTAAGTTGGGCTCAGGACCTCATACATGCTTGGCAGATGCTGGAGGCTGGTCAACCTTCAGCCCTGTGGTCTGTTTCCCATGGTTAGGAGAAGCAGAGTAGGACAACACATACAGTAGATAATGATAATCTGAGGTCTCATGCACAGAGCCCCATTATTCCGGAAGCAGTTGGACTGCCTATGATAGGTACCAGCTGCCCATGTATATTAGTAGAAGGTGTCAGCATCAATGAGGCCACTTTTACAAACGAGTTTGATTGACTATATTAATGTCTGTTCCTGCTTTCATTTCTAACTTAGAAATAGTCTAAGAAATCCAGCACAACATTTGACAGAAAAAGCACTTGCACTGGATTTTATTCCTGCTGTCACCTGTCCCAGCTAAAATATTATAGAGACATTTGTCCTACTGACATTATAAGAAGTTAATGTTCTTCCAATGTGGTTCAAGTTGAACATATATGTACTAGCCCTTTCTCCCTACCCTATCCAATGAATAGAGAACCTCCAAATCACACAGGATCTGCAATTTAGTAATTTTCACATGAAGAATAGAATGTAAGGGTTTTTTTCTTAATACTGTTACTCTGGGTAACTTTTGAGCTTCCTATGCTTCTGACTATTGCTTTTTGGTATTCTGCCTAAGGCACTGATCTTTCTATAGGTGACCTATGAGATTTAAAGGGAAAAGGCTTTGGTAAAATACAGAGACATTGCCTGCAGTGAAGGAATAAAACTTCAAGCAGGAAGAAAACAGGGTCGGTAAAGGGTAAAAAAGACCATGTGAGATTCAATTTCTAAGAAAAGCTGCTTTGTTTTGATAACAATAATGTCCTTTTGGTTTAAAGTTACCAGTTATCAAAACAAGCTGTAGTCCATAGCACAGTGATTTCTTTCCATTACAGGGAAGCAATTCCTGTGCATTTGAGTCCAAATAAAAATATATTTACAGAGAAAGTTAGGCCTGTAAAAGGCAAAAATCAGCGAAACCAATCTATACTTCTTAAAATTCAGGAGAAAAATAATGGTTACATACCATATTTAATATACTGTCTATCCCCAGGACATCAGAAAACTGAATTACAAATAAGTGAAATTTACACAGAAAATGCCAAAAGATATGGTAATAGAAAGAAATAATTTATCACAGCACAATACAGAACCTCTTCATCACATGTGTTAACAGTTCACCAAGGCAGCTTTGTTCTGTACTTGGTATGAGGTTTGTGCAGGAAGTATTATTGTCTGGCAACAGAACCAGGGCAGGATCCAGCTTGAATGTCTAAGTCATTTCACAAAGAAATGTGAAATTGCAGAACCATGTGGGTGGGCAGTGGACTTGACCTGTCTCTCATTTTTTAAACAAACATAGACTTGAATAGCTGAGCTTCTCAGGATGTTAGCAGTGGCAAATGCCAAGCTATAGTGCTTAAGTGAGATGGGGTTATAGTCCATCATAAATCTCCAAACTCAGGCCTCTCCAAATCTCCTTTTGTGAATTTAACAATTTAAGCAATCTAAATGAAACAAACTTTGCTTGCTATGAAGTGTAGCTTCAAGATGAAGCAATTAGTTTCCTCTTCCAAAAACCTGTCCACCACTAAGTTCTTTCTACAGATAACCCAGGAGCTACCATCCTGCTAAGTTTTAGTCCAACACCTAAGATTGTGCAAAATGTTGATTCTTGATGAAAACAATGGCAGGGAGCCTTTGTGTTTATGCAACCTCTTCTATTGTTCCACTTGCTAGCAGCTAGAGTAGGTAAAGAAAGTCATAGTTTGTGTAGTATGAAAGATGACTACTTGAAGAACTGTAGACAGCAAAGCCCACTCTTAAGCAACTGGAAAAACAAGAAAAAACTGAAAATAATTAGTAATCTATTTATACACGAAAAACTGGAAAATGACTTCTTACTGCGTGGATCAGACAGTATTCTAATGTTTTATCATAAACTTCTTGATAGAGAGGCGTTATTCTGGTTCTAGACAGAAAGGAAATCATAAAAGGATTTTTAAATGTGTATAGTGGGCATACATAAATGAGGAGTGCCCACTTTAAGTCAAGTGCACTTGTCCCAAACACATTGAACAGAAAAACAAAAGATCAGGACATAATTTTCTCAGCACTTTTCACTCATGATTTATTTTTTTAGTTTTGATATTATTATAAGATAAAATACCTGTGATGTAGCTTTGGAGTTTGAATCAGTATTTGGAAAAGGGACCTTGTGAGTCAAAAGTTTCAGCCATACAGACATTTTATCACATGAAATATCTTATCATATGATAAGAATACCTTCAAAACACTGTGGGCGTTCATGCCAAACAGTGATGTGACACTTGAGCTTAACTGCATTGAATTTAACTTCCAAATCTTCCCTGGAGAAGCTTGAAGTCTTATTCAGAAAACACCTTACTGATAGTGTGATAGCCACTGTCATAAATAAAACTTCTGAAATAAAAAAGAGAAATATGTTCAAGCCATTAGGATGTTTTAATATGGTAAAGGCTAAAGATATGAAGACAGCTGAATGATCAGAAAGGGTAGTCATTCAAAATGTCCCTTTTGCAGTTAATTATGCAGCTAGTTTCATGGCCTTGTGTCTTCATCAAAATGTAACATTGTAAAGTCTGGGATTTTGTTTTTACTGTACTGGGGCCACACTTTCACATGCAGTCACTTAGCTGGGCAGCTGGAGTATTTTTTGTGTATTGAACACTGTGTACTTATTAAATCTTTCAATATAAAATTTTGACTGAATATTACTGTTATAGATGATAGGAATGACTTGAGAGCTATGAAGACTAGAATGGACAATTTTCACAAACTGAACAATCCTCTGGTGTTTGGGATAATGTAAAATAAAACAGCTGGAGGGAACAATGATTACTTAACAATAGGACTCTTCATTGTCTTGGGAAGATTTATGGGGAACTTGGAGGAGACTATTGTGTTCCTAAGCTTCATGTTTTCAAGATGCAAACACTAAAGTAAAGTTACCTTGGAAGATGAGATGAAAGAATTTTATCTTGGTTCCAAAGGGAAATGGAATCCAGAAACATATAAAAACAAAGGGAGACTGGGGAAGTTCTTTCAGTACAGAGGTGTTGTCTCTCCCAGTCCATCTCTCTCCATGGAGTATACCCCGCCATCAATTTTATGAATATACATTTTGATCTGGCACTGTAAGTTGGTACTCAGTTGAACCTCCTGAAAGAATCATAAATCCTCTCTGCCAGGAGAGTCATCATCTGAATGGGAAAACCTCTGCAAAAGTTTCCCATAATCTTATCAGAATGACTAATTTTAGACATGCTATGAAAAAGAGTTTTGTTTCAAACACAGTTCCTAGAAATAGTGGGGCATTCCAATGTGACAGATGAAAACTTTCTTCACATGAACCAAACCAGAATGTCCTGGCAATTCATCAGCAAGTCCAAATTGCCCATTTTCAAGAAGACTGGAAGGAGATGGAGTTCTAAAGGATGGATAATTCCCAGATCATTGTGCAGATGAGCTTAGTAGTATTTACAGTAAAATTCCAGTCCCTAGAGGGTTTTTCCATCACCATTGAATTCTTCTTTCTTACTGGTTTCCCTTGATAAGTAAAGGTACAAGTCATTCGGAGTTTAAACAAGCTTAATTGAACATGTAGATCAATTATATAATGGTGATCAGCATAAAACACCACATTTGCATTGAAATGTTATGCATATGAAATTCAAAAGAAGATAAAACTTACATTGAAATACAAACCACTTGCAACCATATTAGGAAATTCACTGAAGAAAATTGGAAAAACGACTCTATACCTTTTCCAATAACTGACTTAGATCAGTACCTTCATCTGTCTCTTCCTCCATGTAATCAGTTGCCCTAACTAATTTGTAACCTTCTTCCATACCTGCAAGGGTTTGACTCTAAAGATAACAAGTTCCTTCTTATCATATAAATAATAATTAGTAGTATAAGGTGACTTGGCTGAGTGTGAAAAGAATGTGTGCATTTGTGGGACTGAGGTCAGTTTTAGCTGTCATGGTAACATAGATGCATGGATGCTGTGTCCTGAACTTGAACAGAATTATTATAAATATCTTACAGAACATCCAAGATATTGTTATGTCAGATGTTAATACATGAATGAAGAAAACTCAAGGTGTATTGACATAGCAGGAAATTGTCTAAACAGCAAAGTGCAGAGTTTCTTTATCAGAGGCTAGTAAATGCTACAAACATCAAATTATGAGTAATCTTGGGGCTAGGATAAATTGTTTACATGGACATCACAATACATAATTTTTTCTGTCTTTTTTGAAGCTTAATAATTTGGAGAAATAAAGAATTTTGGAAAAGAAAATGTTAATCCCTTATCTGTCAGCTTTTGTATTTGATATTAGCACCATGGGCAAATAAAAGTTAATTACTTTGGGATCGTTACGTGGTCAAATGTAGCACTGAGTCAGAGTCTAGATTTTTTCCACTTCCTATTAGCTAAAATGTCTTTATTCTGTTGTTCATCCAAATATACCTGATTAATTAGAGAAGAATCAGGAATTTTTTTCTGTGTCACATAGAAATAAAACGTTCTTTACTAAAATATCCTACATGTGCTGTGAGTGTGGCTTGGCTGAATTCTGAGAACAATTGGACAAGTTCTTCTGGAGCACATAGTTTCTGCCTCACTTTGTTGGATGATTGATTTTCATAATTTGTATTGTTGTGAAGCTTTTGAAGACTTTCTTGTCATTAATTATATTGTAGTTCACAAACATAATATAATGATTATCAAACATTTTTATTCCATATAGGGAATATACTATGGCCAATGTGCCACATACCTAAGTCCTCCTTGCTCATATTTATTAGTATATCAACTGATGTAGTGATTGATTACTCTAAACTATTTTAATAAGTAAATCTAAAATGTAAGAATCATGGTTCCTGTGGAAGAGAAGACAAAAGAGTAAGCAGCCATGATGGAGGACAGAAGAACATGGCAACTGGCTTCTGTGGTGCTCAGTCAACAAAAGCATGTTGGATCTACTAAAGTCAGAATAAAATCTTTTTAAGGTAAAAGTCTCTAATTGGTTCTCTTATGACCTTATTTATGTTCAGAAACTTTCCATAATTGTTATTCTACCCTGATTTCACTTGCAGAGATGATAAGACATTTTTTGGGAATTAGGCAATACAATACTATTGCTCTTAAGTATGGCACATGTACGTTTTAGAGATTATGAAAATATTATTCACTGTGCTCTTGTCTCTATCTCTCTGCCTCACTGTCTCTGTCTCTTTGTGTTTCTGTGTCTATCTCTGTGACTGGCTGTCTCTGTCTCTCTGTATGTATTATGTGTTGTATGCTGTGTTTTGTGTTGTGTGTCTGTGTCCAAGTAAGTGTATATGTACCACATGCATGCAGGTGCCCATGGTGGTGAGGAGAGTGTTTTATCCTCTGGAACTGGAGTTATAAATGGTTGTGAGGTGCTCAATGTGGGTGCTGAGAACTGAACTCTAAAGATCAGTAAGCATCCTTAAGCGCTGAACCACAACTGTAGACTGAGTTATGCTTTTCTAAATTTAGAGAATCTATCCTTTTAAGATACCTGAATTCCATCAAGCTTTTCATTGGGTTTCTATTTAGGCAGGTTGTTGGAAGCTTTTGGTACCAAGAAACTCTGGAGTACCTAAACACAAATTCAGGCTTCGAACTCATTATAAGGTTTTGCCCAGAGAAGGTTTGTCTGTTCTGTTTTTTAAAAGGAACTCTGAGGTCTATCCTCTTTTATAGTTCATAGAAAACCATAATATATCTGTGATCAGTATTTCCTTTACTTGCAGACTTTGTGGCTTTGTCAGCAAACTCTGAGTCAAGAGTTATAGGAGAAGTTACCAAGGATACCAGATAACAAGTTTGAATGGGATCAGGTCATATTAGTGCTACCAAATGTTTCACATGGGCAAACTATATCTTGAATCCTCACTGAAATGGCCTTTTGTTGTGCCTGGATTCTTGGAGTCCCATTTAGCCTGCCAGATGATACAGGGGGAATTTGGACCCTCTGTTAAGGTTCTTGGTCTCATTAATAAAAGAATTTAAGAATGGATTAAAACAGGACCTAAAAGAAAAATTTACTGAAGTTTAAAAGAAAAAAAAACCACTATAGGCAGTTGCCTCTAGAAGAGAAGGAAAAGGCTATGATATTTAAGTCAGTATAGTGGTAACAGACACATGGCAGAGTGGCAGCCATACGGTAGGGAGGAAAGCTTTGGAGACAGAATGAGGAAGCCCCAAATATTGGGGAAATCCAAAGTATGATTAGAAAACAGATAGTGTTCTTTCTATAGTTTGGAAATTAGCCCTCTGTCAAATGTGGAACTGGAGAAAATCTTTTCTCATTCTATAGGCTGTCAATTTGTCCTATTGATTTTTTTTTTAACATAAGCTTTGCCAACAAACCAAATAATCTAATTAAAAATGGGGTACAGATCTAAATAGAGAATTCTCAACAGAAGAATCACAAATGACCAAGAAACTTGTAAAGAAATGTTCAACATCCTTAGGATCAAGAACCTACCCTCAGACTTATGCCCAGGAGTGAGAGACCTTTGGTGAAGAGGGGTGGGACACTTTGGAATGAGGGAGGAGTATAAGGGAACAGCTGGGCAGGCGGAGGGGATAAAGTCTAGACTGTAAAATGATTAAATAAACAAATTAAAAAAAAATAGAAAACAATAGTTAAGGAATGTTGCTCTTCTGAATAACTTGGAAACAAAGGCAGACTTATGAAGCTGAATGGATGCAACTGGGTAAGCTATACTTCCCTGTGAGCAGGGATTTGGGAAAGGAAGGGGACAGCATCTCCTTAAAGAAAAAGTTAGTTCTTGACCCAGGCTAGACATTCTATTCTCTTGATCAGAAACAGCTTTTATTAATGGGCTGTTGCTATCATTCCAACAGTGTCTCTGAGCTTATGAACTATGGGCAATTGTAACAGCATCCCTCGTCAAAGGGTTAGTAACTATTTCTGTTTCTCACAGTTTTTCTCCTTTCCAATCTTAGTGTAAAATGATCACCATTGTGTATGTAAAAAAACTAAAATATGAACACATACATTGCATACTATGGCTTCACTTCTAGCTTAGATTTCTTGTGCTTTCCTTGCTCTCTTTGCACATGCATAGGACCTTGCTCAGCCATAATAATGTACCGATCTGTTACTATATTGCTCTTTGTTTCGTTTTTACTTGATTGTTCTTGCTGTGTAGCCTAGGCTGGCATCATGTTAGCCAGATGAATGGCTAGTATGCTTTGAGGTCCTCCTGCTTCTGTCTCTTATGTGCTAGTATTAAATAAAGGCATCATTACATTTAATTTTTCTCCTGATATGTATAATGTCCCAAGAAGGAAGGGGCATTTTATTGTTGGCTGCTGCATTCTCATTCTCTATTATAATGCCTGGCATATGTAGGAGGAGCTCAATCATTGATTTGAAAGAAGGAAAGGAGTTTCAGTTAGATTTTATGTAATGGTAGCACTTGATGAATGTTGAGTTCACAGCTGCTTTTTCTTGGTGTAAAAGACCTTTCATCAAAGTAGATTTTTCAGGGGTCTTGGGGAATTTTAGTCATGTTAATGGTTCAATGGGGAAATAGCACCTGCTTAATTAGCATTTCCATTTAGATAATTCTAGATTTAAATAGCAGCAAGGCCCTTCTATCCATATATATCATTAGGTAAATGAGTGCTCACAGCAATAACTGTATTCAAGATTACTTCATTTCCCTCTCAGGCTTGTGCATCCAAATGGAGCTAAATGGAATAGTGAAAGGTTTTTTAGGAAATTAAAATGGTAAAACAACAAACAAACAAACAGCAATAAAAATATCTCCTTGAGATACTGAATGGCTTTAGTTAAGTTAAAGTAGACATCATAGCTGAAGATCATTCACGTGAGGAGCCACCCAGTAAGGAAAATTGGCTGAGCTTCTAAGACGGCAATGAGCATCCTCCACAGTGTCTGCCACCAACAGGAGCTTTTAGAGAATCCTTAGAGAGGCAGGGAATGGTAGATTTAAGGTGTGAAATCTGAAGCCAGGGCACAGGGTTTCAATGGTCATACTTGTTACAAACTTTGACTTTCTGGGTAAGTTATCTAAATGATCTGTGTGTTTCTTTATTTTCTTTAGCTCTAAAACAAGGGTGTGGTTAGTAACATACACACACACAACCACTTCAAAGATTGCACTAGCTGACATGAAAAGCATGTTGCATCTGTTTGCTGCAATAAATGCCCAGTCATAGTCTTATTATGACTTGTTTGGAACATGGAGATTGAACAATGGCACAGGCCAACACTAAGCAAATGAGACAAGCCTTGTTCCAAATATCCTTCTGACTAAAGAAATGAGAAAAGAAAAGGGCACAAGTTATTCTGTACTTCTAAACTCTTTACATAAGATAATAGTTGGACTCTATTATGAATTTTAGTTTCGTTAAGGTTATTTCATAGACATGATCATATTTATTGCTCCTAAGTTGTCTTAAGATTAAAAAATTAGCTTTTTAAAAATTAGTTTTTAATATGTGTTCAATATAGTAGTTCAAATGTACTTAAATAATCTATTTTAAAGTGAGCATAATCAATTAATATAATGGCCTATATCATTGATTCTTCATATTTAATAAATCATTACTAAGATTTAGATACTTGGAGTATAGAAATGACTAACATGGTTTTAACTCAAAAATCTCTTGCAACAGTGAAGAATGCATAGAAAAATATGCCATGTAACATAAAATAAGCAACTCTGAGTAATATATTGTATAAGGATGCTCACACACTAAGAGTGATGAGTATATGAGCAACAATTCAGCTTGAATTGGGATGACCATGCAAACTGAACTAAACTCATAGTAAGTCCATTCTAAGTACTGACAGAATGACACTCAAAAGCTCGCATTACACACCTGGCTCTTTCTAAGATCTGTCCATGCAGTAATTCCTACAGAAAAACAGTAAAATTAAGGTGGTGGATATATATATATATATATATATATATATATATATATATATATGAATGTGAAAATTCAAAACTGTATCTCAAACTATTCCTGGTATCTATTGTCATATCTTTTGATGAATTGTGTCATGTCCTGCTACCATTTGTATTTGAATGCTCCTCCAGAGGTCAGTTAGTAAGGACTTAGGCCCTAGCATGATGACACTGGCAGGTGGTAGAACCTTAAAGAAATGGGGTCCAATGACAGTCTCAGGTACTCAAAGTGATGATGAAATCTACATTTTCTTCTTTTGCCATTTTATCTCTCTGTATGCCATGAGTTGAGAAGTTTCTTCATCTACACTCCCCAACTCTGATACTCTGCCAGAAAGTAATGGGAAAAGTTCCATTGGTGGAAACTTCTGAAACAATGAGTTAAAATAAATCTTTTGCCTTCTAAAGTTGATTATCTCAGATCTTTTATTACAGTGATAGAAGGTAACTAGCACACATCCCAGTAGTGAAAGTGTCTGGTTTATCCAGCTCAAGATATTCCACTGTGGTGGTTTGAATATGCTTGGCTTATGGGAAGTGGTACTATTAGGAGGTATGGCCTTGTTGGAGGAAGTGTGTAACTATGTAGAATGGCTTTGAAGTTTCCTAGTGCCCAATCTCTGCCCAGTGAAGAAGAGAGCCTCCTCC
>JAJTUV010003420.1:0-75689 GCA_021653895.1 Mastomys natalensis | reverse complement strand
CCATAGCACGTTTAGAGAGGCACTAAGGATTGCAAGGACGCTTTGAGGAGCCCAGGCCACAGTTCCCTAGTACTGGCCTCTGGGGAGAAGGTTAAAAGTCCACATATAAAGTCAAAGTTTTTGAGAGGAAAGGAGAGGAGAGGAGAGGAGGGGAGAGGGGAAAGGAGAGGAGAGGGAGGAGAGGAGAGGAGAGGAGGGGAAAGAAGGAGAGGAGAGGAGAGGAGAGGAGAGGAGAGGAGAGGAGAGTTAACATACATATCTCTCAGAAAGAGACTCCTTTCAAAACAAGGCAGAAGGCTGTTCTGTTTTTTTTCTTTTGTTTGTTTGTTTTTTTTTGTTTTTTAGGTCATGCATATCCCTACCTCAGCAAACTGATTTTTTTCCTGTAATTATATGATTCCAATTTTCTAGACACAGCCTAATTCTATGACCTGACTCGTGGTAGGATTTGCAGCTTTTTCTTGATAAACATCAATTTTTTTGATAACAATACCTTTTTTGTGGAGATAGAGATCTGGTGATTATTTCAAAAAAGAACTTTCATAGTTGTTAAGTCAAAGCATCTTGTCAAGGAATGCATTTTTTCTTGTTATAGAGAAAATATTTTTTGCATAAAATTTATAAATTTTGTATTTTTTCTGAGACAGGATCTCACTATTCATTGGAGGCTTGTCTTGAAGTTCTGATCACCTTTCCTCATCCTCCTGAACTCTGGGATTAGAGGCATGTGCCACCAGGTCTGGTTAAATTCTTATTTATTTTGGAAGTTTCATTTTCCAAATGAGCCTATGACTGCATGCATTTTATGAATGAGTTGTGACACCATGGAGAGATGGTCCATAGCATCAAAAAATTTTTGTCATATCATAAGGAAGCCCTTTGATTTGAGTCAATGATATAATGCTAAGTAAGACCTTTATGTCGGTAGCAAAGCAATTTATTTTTTTGGTCATTTTATTAACATAATTGTCTCTTCATTCTGGACACCATGGTTATATAGCTCATCCCCATGTGTTTGCAGCTATTACATCTAGACTCTACTCTATGTGAAAGAACAGTGTCTTCCAATGTTGAGGTCATGGAAGCTAAAGTGCAGAAAAAATAAGCTACTGGGCTCTCCAAAGTAAATACTTCAACTACTTATATCAAAGAAGCCAAGCTTCCATTTTTATAGGCACTATGATCTTCAGATGGCCTTGTTTATTTTCTTCTGTTCCTCAAGTGAATGAGAATGAGAACAAAGTTCTTCAAACTAATGGAGATACCAAGACCCATTTCCAGAGGTGGGGTTTCTCCAGCTACAAAGCAGATGAGTTTATGACCTTAAAATTGTTACCTGAATAAGGGATATTGTGTGGGAAGAGATGTCCAAATACTGAAGACCCAGATGCAAACAGGGAAACGTTATATGAGATGAGGCAAAAATAGGACTCTTGACTATGAAACAGAATGACTCAAGAGCTGTCCTTACTTAGCTCTTAGGATAAGAATCAAGGTGGCCTGCTGAAAGCTTGCTGACCATAGTTGTACCCTTTCGTAGTTTCTCCCAATGGCTTCAGATTGAGGTGGCAATTATTTCTTACAATGCTAACTCCATTTGTACACAATTTTCCCCAAAAGCAATTTCTAGCTATTTATTTATTTATTTATTTATTTATTTTTGGTTTTTCGAGACAGGGTTTCTCTGTGTAGCCCGGGCTGTCCTGGAACTCACTCTGTAGACCAGGCTGGCCTCGAACTCAGAAATCCGCCTGACTCTGACTCCCAAGTGCTGGGACTAAAGGCGTGCGCCACCACCGCCAGGCTAATTTCTACCTATTTAAACAATCTAGGCTGACTTTAAAAAGTCTCCTGTGAGACTTAGCTTGCCTATCATGCTTAAACACTCAGTAAACATGAAAGTGTCATACGAGTATCTAACCTTACAATAGTGCAAGATAGATCTACCTGGAAACAAAATGTTAGGAGTCTGCTAAATCTTCACCAGGCTGTAGCTTAAATAATAATAATAATAATAATAATACACTAGTATTAAAATTCATATAAGTTGAGACATGAACTCTACAGAAGAATATAATTGAATGTATCTGTCTAATCTAATGTTTCTTCCGTGTCAGGATCACTTTAAAGTGAATTAAAATAATTCTGATAAAATGGTTGCTTCTATGAATGTAGTGTATTATTTGTGTTTATGTTTGAAAGAGCAGATAATTTGACTGATAAAAAGGTTTGAGCTGAAATGAACTCAAAGGATTCAATGGTGTGTGTGTGTGCTCCTGCATCTACATATACTTTTTTTGTTGATGCTATAGTTTATTTTGTTATTTTGGTTTTGGTACAGTCTCACTATGTAACCTAGACTAGCCCAGAACTCTGTTGTTCAAGTTGGCTTCAAACTGACAGTGATAGGTCCACCTCTGCCTCCTGGATGCTAGGGGTAAAGGTGGGTTACCTCCATGCCTGGACATAGTACATTTTTTAATCAACAGGTTTGTGATAGAAACAAGACTATTGTTTAGGGTTTTTTATTTATTTATTTTTCAGCTTCTGGATCTTTGTTCCTTTCATTGCTCTCAGTTCTTTGATCTCACTATTTAGCTGGTTTAATGTTATCTTCAAATAAGCAATATTCCCTCTCGTAGGTTTTCGTCCTTGGCAATGAATCAGTAGACAGTTGGAATATTACTACTTTCTATGGTAAAGGATAATTTGACAATACAAGTCATAAATAATTTTTAAGTTTTTTCTTCGCCGAATAGATTGCTCATCATTATCTTTAAAAAAAAAAAAAATGTTAGTTTTTCTCTTAGGAGTATTGTATTTGTTCTTCTTTGAAGGCCATTGTGGGCCTTTATCAATTCCAAGCTTATACTACCAAGCTTATTGTAAGAATATCAACATTAAAAGTTTGGGTAAGGCAACTTTAAAGAAAATGCAAAGTCCTTGGTTTGTTGTTGTCTCATTCAGATCATAATAAATATTTCATTTCCCCATCTAATGGATTTGGCTTGGAGGTACCTTACATAGCCATATTGTTGATGTTAGGGTTTGGTTTGTTTTAAAAATTTATAACAGTTCCAAGCAGAAGTTAGATCTGTTCTCACAACTGCCAATACTGCAGGCCATTTTCTAGAATCATCTTCTAAAAAAAAAAAAAAATCAAACACACATTACCCAAAGAACCCAGAGATACAGCCGTTTCTGATTTTGATCTTAAGAGACAACCAACTTTTTCTTGGCAAAGTGTAAGTCAGGGAGGAATTGATGAAGTCTGATCACCTCTTACAAGGAGTTCTGCCTGGGGATGGAAAGAATGGAAGGAGATGTCTCTGACATCACATTCTCATCAAAACTCATTCCCAGCTGAGAAGTAGAAATAGTAAAAGAATCAACATAACCTCAAAGTAAGATAAACTACCATTATTTCATCTTTCTCATTTAAAAATTCTAAATGCATTGAATTAGATGTATATTTACCATGTGACTCAGCAATTCCATTTCTAAATAGTCATCTAAGAAAACTAAGAACACGTGCCTACCTAAACACTTTTACATGGTTTTTATTTTATTTCTAAATCTTCCAAACTGGAACCAATCCAACTGCTCAGGAATAAAGAATAGACTAGTAGTTAACAAAAGGAAACACACATTACTGTTAAGTAGGATAACATTAACAAATTTCAGCATTTTTCAGACTAAAAGGAATCAGAGAAGGACTAAAGTATTACTCCAATTTTATAACATGTAAGAATTGGGAAAACTACCCTCTAGTTAAAAAAGACAAAACAAAATTACAGAATAGGGGTGCTTAGGGGAAAAATGCTGATGAAATGGATTGCAGGAAATATGATAGATGTTTGAGATGCTGTTGGCATGTTGAAGTTGTTCAAACTTGGTACAGTTAGCATGACAAGTTAGATAATTCTTTCTTGTCCTAAGTATTACATATTGGATTTAATTACTATATTTATTTACATACTATATATTTATCTACTAGGTAGATGATGCTTGTATGCATTCCCTTTTCTTTTTACCAAAAAAAAAAAAAAAAAAAGTCAAATCTCCTCGGAATGATTGGTGAAAATCATCCCTCGCTAAAAACTACTTGACATCGTTCATTGAACCTTGTTGAAAAGTACACTTAAGTTGGGAACACTCATTTTACTATATGCAAATTATATTTAATGAAGCAAATAAAAAACCAAGCCCTACAAGGTAAACAGAAGACTAACTTTACAGAGAAAAAAAAATAAACAAGTGCTACATCTGCCAGGTTACCAAGGTCTATACCAACAACGAGAGTCATATTAATTGTACATGCTCTTGAAGTGATGTGATGATACTTTACCTCTGTGATTTCCCTCCCCAAACACACAGCCAGAGTCTAATCTTGAGTACAGCAGATAACATGGATTAGAGAAGTGTTCTGCAAAATGAGTGGCCAGTATTCTTCCAGATAGTCAAGGTCATTGAAGACGGGGCAAATCCGAGAGAAACTGTCATAGTCAAGAAGAGCTGAAGCAGATGTTATGACTAAATATAATGAGGTATCCTGGATGGGATTGATCCTGAGCAGAAAAGGAACATTAGGTTAAAAGCCAAAGAAATATAAAATATAAATAAAGCAGTTCTGTTCATAAACTGTGACACAAGCACCACACAGGCAAAAGATGTTAGTAAGATGACAGACTCCATAAGCTGGATATGAAAATTGCACTGTCGTATCTAGACCATGGATTCAATTTAGCTGCAAATCTAAGACTGTCCCTTTTAATGACTAGGAGTCAATTCATTCAGATCTGATCTTAAGGTCATTTATGAGCTCAAAATAATAGGGGTGAATGACAATGACAATAAATGTCTTTGCCACATTTGTAGTCAGCAGAATTAAAAACAAGCAAAAGCAAAACATCAAGAGGTGGTGGACCCCTTGAAAAGTGCTGCTCCATGCTTGTGGGGAAACAGGAAAGAATAGACTTTGATGAGGCAGATAATAACTTCATAGATATAAAGACTTCTTGTCTGCTCAGTCCAGAGAGCCCAAGGATGGCTTTCTGAACAATGAGTGAATGTATCACAATTTCAGCAGAGTCTGGAGAGGTGAATTTGTAATGGTCTCATCTAAAGGATTTCTGTTTCTTGTTCTATAGGTAGAACATTGACCTGCATAATTTATGATATACTTTATCCAACTGTCTCTCCTGCTTCTATGAGAACACGAGGGTTTTAATCACTGCCATTTTATTTTTGTTGTCTTCTTTGGATTATAGTGTTATAGTAATAGAAGCTGATTTTGGTTTTCTTCTTCTCTCTTCCTACAATTTCACAAAGCTGATCCAACTTGAATAGCTCATGAATATGTAAAAAAAATGTAGTTAACTGCATTTGCATCAAATAAGTACAATAAGGCTGAGTGGGAGCACCAATGGAGGTTAAACGTAACCTCAATTCATGTGTTAGGAAAAGGATGAAAAGTGAAATCATTGTAGCCAACTGGCAGCTGGAAGATAGTGAATTGATAAGTCCGTAGTCATAGACCTTTAATTGATGGCTCTACCATCTGTAGAGAAATCCCATGTAAATCAGAGTGAATGGTTTGGGCACAGTGCTGAGTGTGTCTGTGTGATCAAGTCATAGAAGAGATGGAAAACATTTTTCAATTCAATCCTCTGTTTATGTTGCCTTGTCTCCCAACTGGTGGAGAATGTTTTCTCTGCCCTGGCTTAATTAAAACCTTATCTTTATGACTCAAACTGGAGAAGCTTCTCTAACAATGCGGTAACAACCGAGCCACACACCTGTACCTAACAATTATCCTTCGCTGGCACGATCAGGTCAAGCCACTGAAGCAACCAAGAAAATACCAATCATACAAAAATGATCTGTATGCATTAGGGTGAACTTGGCTTTGACACTTGGCCACATATCTTTAGCTTGGGTTGTATCGAAGAGCAAGTTACAGTACTTCCCACATGACATGCCTGCTCAGTGATTCAGTAGAGCTTGATTTGACCCTCTTGTCAAGGTCAACATCCTGTATCTCTAACATGAGATGATAGAAGACCAAGCAGCACTTCATAAGCTACACATAACAGAAGGTGTGTAGCAGTTATTAGTCAGAAGGAATAAAGAGGGAGGCTTTTGGCTTCCTCTTGTGATCTGTGCAGCAAAGGTAGGGTTATTTATACATTAAACAACAACAAAACCACCCTCATTCATCTGGGTGATGCTGGGCTTGTAGATGTTGCTACAGAAATGAAAACAAACATACTTGGGTTTGGGACCTAGCAAATTAAGTCTGGTGGTACTTTGAGGATGGCTCCAATAGCATGCAAAGCCTAGCTCCTAATATCTCCATCCACGTCTGTCTCCTTAGGATCCAGGTAGTTCTCAAGGGTCCTTTCACTTAGTCCTTTCAGATTGTCATTTCTACTCTATTATTTTTTCCCCTCAAAATTTCTGGCTTTCTCTTTAGGGAAAATGGCTAGCTTATAAAGTAGAAGATAATGGTTTCCATAAGCAATAGCTCAGAAACAAACACTTTTAGTATTCGGTGTATTTCATGAAAACCCTTTTTCCCCTAATATGTGGGCATTACACAATTTTGATCAATTATGTACAATTTTCTAAGCTATCTTGATTCATTAAAATTTTACACTGTCATTGAAAGTTAATTTTAACGTGAAATGTTCTCTAGAAGAGAGGTACTGTGTGGGCTAAGTGCCTTGGAGTCAAAATGATTGCAATGCTGACCTCATTCCTCCAGTTTCCATGTCTGTGAAAGGGCAAGCGATGTCAATTTCATTTTCTACAAAATGACTGTATTATTGGCTGTATCATATAGTGTGTGGAAGAATTAAATGAGATCTAGAGTTCTCTTGAATAGTTTCTATAGGTGGCAGATGAGAAAGAACATAGGTTAGCTAGTACATAGTCATTGACCAACTCTTGGAAGTGGAGCTTGTTTCTAAGAATTGCATTATAATGTAGGTTTACATACATTTAAAATTATTTTCTCAGGAGAAATTCCTCACAGTGAAACATAAGGCATGAACGATTTTTAAGGCTTGGTTCAAATGTCTTTCTAGCTTGTTGGATCTTAACAGGCAGGCATCAATGGTTTGTGACTGCGGTCAATTGGCTCTACACCTAAAAGCAAATGTTTTTTCATTTTAATTTGTATTATTTTGAATCATGAATATATGTCTGTGTACACTAGTAGAGGTGCTCCTGGACACTAGAGGAGTCTGATCACCCTCTGAAGCTGGATTTACAGGTACTTGTCAACTGCCTCATTTAGGTAATGGGAGTTGAACTCAGATCTTCTCAAGAAACATATGTGCTCTACACCTCTAAGCTATCTGTTCAGCCCCTGGAGACATTGTCTTAACTTCAGTAGTTTGGCTAATGTCATAAGTAAATATTGATGTCTTATTGAAATATGAATTTGGGTGGTTATCTAGTAAGTTTTAATGTTTTTCATATGCTTGTCTACTTTTGTAAACTATCAGCCAACTTACACCATCACTAGACGTTACATCGGTACTAAGGCACTTTGGGAATGAAGGTGAAGATAAATATGAGTCAAGATCTGTTAACACAGCATGTTATTAACAGTACTTCTCTTATTAGGCACCAAGTGTTTATCTTGGTATAATATTAATCATTTTGAATATTCTTCTCATAAAAGTGTCTAATCTGAAGGCCACGTTGACAAACATCTTCATTTAGGGCACATTCTTCAGAGTTGGGAATGATATGTAATAATACATCTGGGGTCAATGAACCATCATAGTATAAATTGTTTTGGTTTGTATTTTTCAGACAAATTCTCTCTGTGTAGCTCTGACTACCCTGGAACTCCATAGACCAGGCTGGCCTGAACCTTTGAGATCTATCTGCAGTTGTCTCCCAAATTATAGGCTTACAGGTGTGTGCCACTACACCTGACTTCATGGAATGAATTTAAGTGTCATATTCATACCTGAAATAAATATGAGTGGATGGAATTGCTGCAAAAGGTACAAAGATGAGAACCGACACAGTAATAATATTGGAGTACTCAGTTGTCTCTGAAGAATATAAAGCATGCTAAATCATTTTAGTAACTGTAAGGCGGTATGGTTGATGTAAACATGGAAGTGTTCTTTGAATTCTTAGATGGAAAAGTCTGCCCTATATTCGGCAACCTAACTGTAGGCATCTTGTGGTAGCCACCTGTCTCCACACCCACTATACAGCTGAAAGCCCAGATTACAAGTCATCTTAATTTCGCACATGGATGTGGTAGTTTTGGCATCTGTGGAGTTGAGTGACGTGGAAGAGTGCAGTGGGAGGCATAGATGGCAAGTGTCTTCTTAGGTTGAGTGGTGTGTATAGGATGTCCCAACATCTTACAGTAGTTTCATTGAGTTGTTTAACATAACGGTGACTTTGGACCAAACTTCTCTTTATGGTCCTTTTGCTTTGGAGCTATTTTATCTTCACAAGATATACTGAAAGAAGAGGTGATGAGTAGAAGTGCAGGTTAAGAAGGCAGACAAAGGGCTTGCCAATGCTCCAGCAAGTAAAAGCTGCCACTTGCTTCCAAGCCTACCAAGCTCAATTGATTCCTGGATATAAGGAGAGAACGGACTCCAGCAAAGCTTCCTTTGCCACGCCCCCACCCATGTGCTTCCCCTGAACCCCACCCAACCCCACCCCACCCTCAAATGAGAATAAATGCAAAATAAATAAATAGAATAGGACAGACAAGCCATGTGAGTGCAAATGAACTAAGAAAACTCATTTCTTCACTGCTCAAGAGAAAAAAAGAGGGAAAGGAGGGCAGAGAGGAAGGAAGGGAGGGAAGACAGTACAGACTTAGCACACTATTAATTGCTACTCTTTACAAAGATATCTTACAGAAGGAAGCAGTGGCTAGCTCATAATTATTTGATTATATTATTATATATATAATTTGTATATTTTGTAGTGCCCAGGTTTGAATCCAAAGTCCTGTGTGTTCTAAGTATGTTCTGCCCACAGAGTCACTTTTGTAACCATTGGATATATCATTGACATCCATGGTGTTTAACACTATTTTTTTTTTTTACACCCATCAGTACCATGATTCTGGGACTTAATAAAAGCTGACACTCAAAATATACTGATATAATGCCTTGATGAGAAAAAGCTAAGTTTCTTCCTTTGATCATATCTTAAAGAGGGGAAGGAAGAATGAAGATTTATTGAGAATCAGAAATTTGTTGAAGGTGGTCTTTAGATAGAGTGGAGTTCATTAGGATAGATCAGGAATCATGGGCTAGGTTGAGAAAAGCAACAAGATTTAGGGATGAGAGGTATTTCCACTAGAGTGAGCTTCTCATCTCTAGTCCATAATAATCAAACCATTTGTTTGGATGTGATGGATCTGGGAAGGTGGAGGCCCTAGAATGAAGGCAGTGGAATAGTGACGTGTCATTGAGATCTGCTTTGTACCGTCAGCAGCTAGTCTACCATGAGCTAGAGATATTTGGCTCCCAAATCCATTTTTGAGATGAGAAAATCGGGACTCAGGAAAGCTTCCTGGCTTTCCCAAGTTGAACCTGTGGTTAAGAATACAGAACTAGTGCTGGTCTTTTTTTTTTTTTTTTCCTAACCTGTCACCTGGAGAGCTTTCTTTTCTGTGCTGTTAATCTTGCTCTTTGTCTCAGCTTCTTGCTGGCACTGAGGAGCAAGGGGAAGTTTGCAAAAAAACATTTGAAGCCTAACTGTTTGCTGTGGATGGGTGTGTAGTGAGTCTAAGTGACTTCCACATTATTTTGAGAATGGCTTGAGGAGGAAGAAAAGGGAATTGTAGCCTTCCTAGAAGTTTGATGTGATGAACGATTTCTTTAAATTTGACTCGGTTTACCCATTCATCCATCCATCCATCCATCCATCCATCCATCCATCCATCCATTCATATTGAGGTGGAGGCTTGTGCAATGGTCAGTATATGGAGGTCAGAGGAAACCTTGCTTAGGTGCTGTCTTTGCACCGTATGTTCCAGGACTCTAACTCAGTTGCCAGGCTTGGCAGCAAGTGCTTTTGCCCACTCTGCCGTTTTCATCGGATTAAATTAGGCATACTTACGACACTTACTTCTTATTAATGGTATGTGGGAGATGGAAATCTTTCATGTTTCCCTACATTTTTCATAAGGATGTTTTAAGCCAGTGGAGTAAGAGCTAAGGTTGAAGGAGCAGATAGTAGGAACAACTGAGGACAGTTCTCTTCCCCTTTCTTCCTCTCTTCTCTCTCTCCGTTCCTCCTCCTCCTCTTGCTTGTTTCTTGTGAAGTGAACACTGAATTTTCTTGCCTCATTTTTCACCTGCCTGCTTTGTCTGCCCTGTTTATTTAAAATTTTTTTACATGACTTGATATGTGCAGGCAGGATGGGATGCAGGCGAAGCGCATGGGAAGACAAAGGAAGACTTGTTGGACTCAGTTTTTCCCTTCTACCCAGGGCTTGAATTTAGCTTGGCAGGCTTGGGGGCAAGCACCTTTCCACGATGGGCCATCTCAAGGGTCCTTGTCTGCCTTCTTAAGTCCCACTTCCACACACTGCCACCATTTACATGCTGCTTCTATAGGTCTATCTTAGGACAGTAGACTACCCCCCCGAAACAAAAGGGCCATAAAAACATTTGATTCCAAGGCACCATCAAACATCAGTGAACATTCTAGTCTTAGTAGAGTAAATGAAATCCAGATTATATTTTATGTAAGTCTACTAGAATGTCAGCTCCAGATGTGCAGGGGGAGAGTTGCCTTAAAAGCAGATTTCCAGGGTTAAGTACTCACAATATTCAAAGGACCCATGTTGAAAGATAAGCTTAAGAAACCGGTGACACTGGTAAGAGGTCAGCTCCAAGTACCACTTTTATTGTTCTAACCTTGATCCTGCCCCTATCAGCACTGTCTGAATCTGTCACAGGAGAGAAACAGTAAGGGACTAGGTGATATCTTTGGCTTGCTGCTTCTGCTAAGAGTGCTAGGTCATTATCCAGGTGTGAAAAGAGCTAAGTAAGCGAAACCAGGACTTGAAGAGAGGAAGCCTGGGTGAGCACAGGAGTAAACACTTAGCAGAGAGTGAAGGGATAAGCTCTTGAAGCTAGTCAGTCCTACGCTTTTTTTTTTAATTTTTAAAAATGTATATTCCTAAGCTTTTCTATGACATATCCACTAATGTTATTCATGAAATAACTAAAAAACTAACCCTTGGAATCACTCGTTCCAGCCTTGATATGAGGGTTTGTGCTTAGTCTTCTTGCATCTTGTTATGCCCTGTTCAGTGAATATCTCTGAGAGGCCTGCACTTTCTGAAGGAGAGCAGAGGAGCACTGGATTTGGAAGAGGGAAAGGTGCAGGGGAACTGGGAGGAGTGGAGGGGAAACTGCAGTTGGCTTGTATTGTATGGGCAGAGAATAAACAAAGAAGGAAAGAAAAAAAAAGAATCCCAGATTGGCTTTTCCTGTACACAAGCTCAGTTGTGAAAACAGCGCGGCCATGACTTCTTCTAAAAATTATTTAAAAGGTGCATGTAGAAAGATTATAAATTTCATTAAAATGAATGACACCTTACGGGATATAAGATATATCCAAAACGTTTACTAATAGTATATTATACTTTGGTCTATTTGTCTCACGTTTCTCCATGTATATATTGTACTAACAATAGTTTTATTTAATGATGGCTGCATGGAAGAACAATTTTCCAGTTGATTGTACTTTTTGATTGTTTAATAATTACATTTAAATTATTAATTTAAGGGCATGCCACTCAGAATATCAGTAAGCCAAAGTATGTATTGAGTTTAGTTACTTTTAATAGTTATGGTGCTCCAGTTATAAAATCCAAATATAAACAAAATGTAAATACATGAACAAACTGATACAATTTCTATTTGCTCTGTTTTTGATGATAAGTATCTGTAAGGCAAGTGGACATATAAAAAAATTGCTACTAGTTATAAAAATGTCTTTGTTCCAGGTTTTATTCTTATAGACTAAGATATAAGCTGTCACATATCCAGAATAAAAGGCAGATTATTGGAGACAAGGGTGGCAACAAACAATTTTATTAATGTGTTTCTTTGATTTGGTGTTTATATAATTAAAAGGAAAGTGTTCTAGATTTCTTTGAAATAAAAATTTTTAAAAATGTAGTCCCAGGATTGACAGAATAATTGGTTGTTCAGCAGAACAGCATGCTTTAAGCCACTGTATGGTAGTCAGGATGCCTTTGTAAGCAACATAAATGAATAAAGTCCAACTAATTCTACTGCTTAGGATTGTCCTACCTACTTGAAGAAAATGCTCAAAGGCAGTAGATATACTTAAATTTAATCTATGTCAACTTGGGTTTTGGGTAGTAGTTGTTATCTTTTCATCTTTAATTTTATTTTATGAGAGTGTGTGTTTTGTCTGTATGTGTGGCTGTGCAGCCCATGTGTGCCTGGTGCCCAAAGAGGCTGAAAGATGATGTTGGATCCTCTGGAACTGGAGATAGCGGTTGTTATGAGGCATCATGCTAGGAATTGAACCCAGGTCCTCTGGAAGAGCAGGCAGTGCTCTTGACTGCTGAGCCATCTCCCAGAGCCCTTGGGTAGTAGCTCTAAGATCTCATCTTGCTCACCTTCTTCTCTCACTTCCATCAACTATTTAGATAGAAATCTCCAAAATACATGAATTAAGTTTAGAAATACACTAACACATAGAGAATGGTTAGACTGGCTGTCGGGTTAATATGTTAGATGATAAAATACGTATTCAAAGATTATTCTGGATTAGAAATAGGAAGCAAAGGAAACTGCATTAAGCCTAACAGAGATAAGTGAAAATTTCACGTTAAGGGTTAATAATTTAATTATGTAAATATGAAATGGAGGAGATCTCAGACATTCCTATGAATATGACCTGGGATATTTTAATTGGTCTCAAGTGTAACACAAACCAGCAAGTCTGCAAAGTGTCCAAATGCTATGATTGCTTTAGCTGTATACATTAGTGACGGCATAATAGCCCGTTTTCTCTTGCAGTCTGCAGAAAGGAAGGCATATTGCTTTGGAGTCGCCTGATTCAGGCATATGATCATGCTACATTTTTCAACTGGGTACAAGAGTCACTGTGTGTTAATGGGTCAGTATTTTGTTGAAACAAAAAGCCTGGGGGCCTATTCTCCCATAGGAGACTCTCTCTCACCCTCCTTTCTCTGCCACCAAGGCCTGCTAGTACCCTCCTGCAGCATTTTTAACCAACTAATGTATTCTTCCTTTACATGGGGCCAGAGCAAATAAAATCCCAGATTTGGAGAAAGGTGAAGTATATCCAGGCAGAAGGCACTTAGATTAAGAAATTGGGGGAAAAGATGATGTTCCATTTTGCTCTGTTTGAGCATCAGAAAGTTCCAAGGATTGATTTCAGTTTTCCTTCCCTTACTTTTTTGTGTGCTTCTATTGCTTTCATAACCCTTTTCAGGGTTGATGGCACTACTTAAAGTAGGACATACTGTTCTCAAATTCTTAGGCCAGAACACTAATCAAGAACAGAGTACCCTAATCCCTCTACTGTCTCAAAGAACTGCATTGAGAGGACAGAATGAGTTAACATCCTTCTCTATTGCAGACCCATTTTAAAAACTCTATTTCCTGTCTCTGTTAGGATGACCCATGGGTACCTCAAGGAAGACATTATCACCCGCTGCCATATTCTTTGACCTTCCAGATTTAGTTGGTCATCCCCTCTCTTGCCCTGTCCCAATCTTTTGGAAGTATCAACCTTGTTTCTCATCCAAGTTTTCCATTAATGTCACCTGGGTTTTTTTCATTCCTGCCACAATGCTTGGATCACAGTTTTGGCTTCTGGAAATGTTTAATTGAACAGGATGATAGAGAAACACTAAATTTAATATTAGTTGCCTCAGACATCAAATTGGCATATTTCATTAAAAAATATAGAATTTTGAATAGATTAGCTCCAACCATGGAGCAAACCATTTCATGAATCTTTGAGCTGTTTGAATCATTGGAACTATTCAAGAAGGGAGTGGCTAGGCTGCAGGGAAGGATGCTGTCAACAGATGCTGTCTTTACGAAAATGTTAGACAATGTGATTCATTCCTTCTTTCCCCCTCCCTCCCTCCCTCCTCCCTCCCCTCCCTCCCTCCTTTCTTTCTTTCTTTCTTTCTTTCTTTCTTTCTTTCTCTCTCTCTCTCTCTCTCTCTTCTCTCTCTCTCTCTCTCTTTCTTTCTTTCTTTCTTTCTTCTTCTCAACAGGGTTTCTTTATATAGCCTAGGCTGTTCTAGAGCTCACTCTGTAGACCAGACTGGCTTTGAACTCACAGAAATCAGCCTGCCTTTGCTTCCCAAGTGTTGGAATTAAAGGTGTGCACCGTTCCCCAGTAAGAAAATATGAATTCGACAGTTTATTTCCACAATAAGAATTGATGACTAGTATTACTCATTTTAAAAGTTTGAATACATCAAAGTTCCCAGTAACACTAGTTCAAGTTGGTAATTAGAGATAAGTATAATTTTCCACTTACAGTTTAAAAGTTTTACAATATAAAAGTATATAGAGGTAAACCCAATAGCAGGTTTTTTAAAGAACTTCTTGATGGCCTTTGAATAGATACATATTCCTTTTCTTATTTTCCTTTATTTTAAAGGAACTTTTTTTTTCTACTGTATATGTATCAACTGTTAGTTTGCTCAAGACTCAGTGGTACCAACAGTGTCTTAAACAGCCAAAACTCTAGGTTTCTGTAATATAAAGAAAACTTGATGTAGGCTATCAGAGGTAGTATAGTGCCTTTGTAATATCAGGTACCCATACTCATTTATTCAGTTCAGTTGTCTGTGGTCTTAATAACTTCGTGATCCAGAACAGTCACTGCATCCTAGTATTACATATGTATTTTCAGCAGCAGAAAAAGAAGGAAAAGAATATAGGCATATCGTAAATACCAGATAATGTTTCTACATACAAATTTCACTGGCAAGAATTTAGACGTAAAGCCACACCAAGCTTCCAGGAATTCTGGACGTGGGAGTCAGAGTTTTGTTTCTAAAGAAGAGAAAAATGGGTAATGGAAGCCAGCACTGGTCTTCATTCCACTTACTGACTGAAAATAAGGGAAGTACAGAATAATTAAGGAAACAGCACATGATGCAGCTCCTTTGCTAAGAGTTTTAGGAACTTTTCAGTGGGCTTCATTTATCTGGGTCACTCAGTAGTTACTTCCTATAAACCTGCTATTTGCATAATTTGTCTTCATGTAAACGGCTCTGGATTTTCTTTGTGGGGCTGAAACGAGTATTGAGAAAATTTATGCAAAACACTTGGAATGGTACTCAATATATATCACTCTGATTAATGTAGTGAAGAAAGTTGAGATTGAGGATACAATTTCTGCCATACGTTCATTCTCTTCTGGCAAAGAAGACAAGAGAGAAACATGAGGTAGGTTCAGAATAAGAATGCATTAAAAGCCAGATGTCGCACAGGAGAGTTCATTTTCTAAGAACTTAAAGAATGAAAATTCCTCATAGTGTGTGTGTGTGTGCGTGTGCCTGTGCGTGTGCATGCTCATACGCATGCTCGTGAGCGTGAGAGAGAGAGAGGGAGAGAGAGAGAGAGAGAGAGAGAGAGAGAGTAGAGAGAGAGAGAGAGAGAGAATATGTTATGAACACCTAAGATTTTTAGGTTTTATAATGACATCTTAATGTCTTCTTTGAGTAGTCACACAGTTCAATTCCATCTCCCATGGAGGTTGGTCACTGGCCTATTCCATCTTACCAGGTCAGCCTGGTGAAGGTCTTTCTGTTTTTGAAAGTTCTAATGGAAAAGTAATAGACTCCCCCTGACCCCCAATATTCTTTTGGGTCCATTTGTGGAATTATCAGTATTAGCTTCTTTTTTTTTTTCCATCAGAGAAAAAGCTTGTGGATTAAATTATTTTTCTCAGTTTAAGAATATGGTACTTAAAAGTGCATCAGTTGAATGAACAACAACACAGGTAAGGGCGAGCATGGATAACCTATTAGAAAAGATGGTTCCTGCTTTTTTTTTTTTTTCTGAAAAGAGAAGCCTTTCGTAGAGCTGCATTCTATTTTATGCAGTACATTTGCTAAGAGAATTCAAAAGAGGAGATGGAGCCCATTGTCCTTCATTCCAGCAGTATTGAAGGCCCAATTTCATCTTTTGAGGCTCTTAAGGAGCATACTACATAAAAAGGAACAGACTGCTTGCTATTCAACCATAGCTGGAATAGCAATACCAATCATTATACTGTTATCTATTTGAAAAATGTGGATTTTACTTGGAGATGGTATTTATTGAAGCCTGCAAGAAATCCGTTTTCTATCTACCTGGCAAGAGCAATTTGAAATGGAAAATTCAAGTTCAGAAATCCAGTTGAAATTTGACCTTCTCTATATTGCTATGGATTTTGGTATGATGATATATGCAGGGTTGGGGGTGGGGTCGTCCATTGGCTTCCAATCCTGTGCCGTATTTGTCTCCTGCTGCACAATAGGGCAATCTAAGAGAAACCTTCTTCAGCTTTATTAAAGCAGGGAGGGTGTGGGATACTGGGACTGATGCACTTCAAATGGGCTTTGAAGCATCATGGAAATTTTGCAAAAGACTTTTTTATGTAGCAACAATTCTATTGATAGAGTCAATGAGAGTTTTGTCTGTGCAAGAGCTGCAGGATGGGACCCCAAGTCACATGCTTTCAAAATTATTCTCTCTTTGTTGGATATCACAAAGGATATTTTCCCATGAAAACAAGATCTTTTGTTTCTTATGAATTCATTCTAATTGTGAAGCTGGCTGATAGGGTTATTGCATGTTCTTCTCTCACGCTGCCAGGTGGCCTGAGGGAGCTGGTGAAATGGGCTCAATCGTCTATTAAGGCTTTTCCCGGGCTTAATGTCACCCACTTCTCATCGAAACCCATGGTCATCGATGTTCATTTCCAAAGGCAATAGCAGTGAGGTCATAAGAGATATGTTTGTTCCTGTGCAGCTTTCAAAGGTAGTGGGCAAGATATCCCCGCCTTTCTGCTTTCTCCACCTTTTCCCACGTGTGTATGGCTAACAAAGAAACTCAGATACAAAATACAGACAGGTAGTGAAAACCAAGACAACTTATAGCATCAGTTTCCAGAAGCATTGATTAAGTGGTTCATTGCCTGTGCTGGATTCTGTGCAAAAATAAAATATAAAATAAAATAAAATAACAAAACAGAGGCAGTCTCTTCCTTTGGAGGACTCACATAGAAATGAAACACTGTGTACACGGGTGTGGAAATTAACAGCAGACCATCTTGGCTAAATACTCAAGATTCAAGACAGGTAAAGCCTAGGCACAACACTCAGGAAAATCATGCAAAAAAAATGTTATGGAAAGATGTGTTAGTGCTCCAGCAAAAATGATAAATTTAAAAGTACAGTAGGAACTGAGCCGAAATGAAAATTCAGTATGGAAACCCGAAAGACTGCAGCAAACATCTGCAATATAGTAAACTAGGGTGGAAAATGCATTAAAAAAAAAATCCCTGTGTGACCTGTTGTGGAAAGTTTTAGGCAGATCTTTTGCCACTGCATTTTTATGGAGCTCAATGCTATCAACAGAAGAGAGAGTATGGACGCTGTGCTAGGTTATCAGATGGAGGCTGGAATGTGAACTCCTCTAAATACCAATAAACACCCCTGAACTGTGAATCTGTACACACGTACACCCTCACCCATGCAAACCCAATCTCATGAGTGACAGCGTTCAATCAAGCAGCTATGTGGAGCAATGGAAGGTGTGAGCCGGGTGTGTTGGGGTGTCCTGAACTTTAATTCTCTATTGTTGAGGCTGATGAGTTTCCTTCCTTCCTTCCTTCCTTCCTTCCTTCCTTCCTTCCTTCCTTCCTTCCTCCTTCCTTCCACCTCTCTCTCTCTCTCTCTCTCTCTCTCTCTCTCTCTCTCTCTCTCTCTCTCTTTCTTTCCTTCCGTACTCTCACTGTGTATGCTGTGTAGCCCACAGCCCAGGTTGACATCGATTTTGTTGCCTTGGCCTACTGAGTGGTAAGATTATAACTGTGAGCCAACAAAGTCATTATGAAGACATCTTTTGTACCTTCTTTTTGTTTGTTTTCCAACTCTGTATGAGTTATAATTTCATCCATCTTAGAGCCTAGAGTGGCTTGGAAATTGAACATATGTCATCCCTGGTAGTCTTTGGAGGGCAGAATGGGAAGATAATGGTTACAAGAAAAGGTGGCTGGAGAATGTTACATAAGAGCGATGCATGGTACTTTTTTGGATCTAGAAAACAGGAGTTTGTAGAAGGTTGTTTACAAGGCATTCCCTTGGTTGAAGAAGGGTAGATCCCTGCGTGCATCTCCCCCATCCTTTCCAGTGTGAGTAAAGGAATAAATCTGGTTAAGTAAAATGAATGAGGAAAGAAAGTATTCTTAGCCCAAGCTGGGGATCAGGTAGAATATAAGGTTAAAGGTAAGAGGAGCATTCAAGAATCATTAAACTCGGTTTGATAACAAGCTATTCTGGGACACAGATTGTTCCAGAAACAGAGGTGGCTGCTCAGGGACCTGACACCATAATATGTGGTCTTGGACTGAAAACAGAGACACATGGTTTGGTGTGAGACTGAATTCCTAACAATAGGAAAGAGACGGGCAGCGAAGGGCATAATGACGGTATTGAAATAAGCAGAGAAGGATTATATTCAAAACAGGCCTTCTGGTAAAGTCTGAATTGCAAAGATAGGAAACTATTGCTTTGTATTCATCAAGCTGCATAACTGTGAGTCGGCCAAGGTCACTGGATTGCATTAGCTGCTTATTCTACTGCTTAACCAGACTTCAGAAGGCCCTGGTTACACACTAACCTATAAACACACAAAAGCAACTTCTCTGATTGGTGTGGTGAAGAGAAGAGGGTCTCCCCCCACCCCCGTGCTGTTGTAATGAAGAGCGTGTGACGAACTCAAGTGACTGTTTCTACAGCAGAAAGGGACTTAGAGCTGAAGGAGGATCTTGAAGCATTCTTCTCCCATGTTCACGCTCCCTTCACTTCCTTGCTCTAAACATCTTTAAGAAAAGTACCTACAAAAATGCTAAATAAAAGCAGCCAGGGGAAAGTCTTTCCCGAGTATTCTTTGTTAAAGCTGCAGGAGTTAAGTGAGTTAAGGCGTCATAGACAGAGCCCTTGCTCGCTCAAGAGCATTTCGTTTAGAAAAAAAAAAAAATCCTTTGAAAATCTCCTCAACTTAAACCATGATGTATTTTCTTCCTCTTACCTGACTCTTACTTTGTCACTTGTCAGACACCAGGCGCTAACAGACACATTTTCCTAAGGTCAACTGTTTGGATTAGTATCCTCATAAGTGGATGGATGACTGTGGGCTTCATAAAAGCCAGAATGCCATTGTTATAAGCAAGGAAGCTGAGAATCTCAGTGGGCCAAGGTGTTGAGTTTTGTTTTAAAAATCTGTATAAACTTCTACAGAAATAAAGTCTGACTCTCAATTGCATAGCTACCAAATAGAGAGAGGAAAGAAGTTTTTTTTTTTTTTTCCAGAAACATGAGCCTGATCAAGGATGATATTGAATAAGTCTTCAGTGTATTACTGCTGTACTAATATCACAAGAATTTTTAGACTTAAATATGTTAAATGTTTTATTAGCATATATTGGTTATGAGTATTAATGTCCTTCATTATAACATTTTATTCACCTATAAAATGTATTTCAATCATGTTTGTCCTCTACTCTGTCTCCCACCCCCCTCTTTTTTCTGTTTTCCCTCAATTATTACTCTCCTCTTGCCCTGCTTTTGCTATAGTACCACAGAAAATAACACAATAGCACTAGCTTGTGCTTCAGGCAATATGCTGGAGCTGGCTTATGCAGCTCTCTGAAGATCTATTTGTTACAAATTTGAAAGTAGCTAAAATTGGCAATAGTGAGAATATTTACACTCTAAAAATTAGCAAATGCTACAAATCAGGTTGTTGTTGTTGTGTTTTTTTCCCCAGAGAGTTGGTGGTTAAACATTGCCAGCATACCACTGGCTGGAGCTCATTTGCAGAAACTACTGATGGAAAGGCTACAGGGAAAAAAAGAAAGAAAAAGAAAAAAAAAATCATGGGTGGCTCTAACAGACACTTTGAGAGAGGCCATGTCCCAAATATCCCATGCTGTTATTTAATTTCTCTGAAGTTCTAGAACTGGGAAACCAATCTGTGTTGAAAAGAAAATCGGGATGGGGCTATGTCTAGAGGAAAAACTTAACTGTGAAGAATTTGAAGAATTTTCTGGGATGATGGAAATATTCTGCATCTTAATGTGATTATCCATTGCCTTTGTCAAAACCCACCCAATCAGGCATGTAAGCTCGCTTTGTCTGGTGTAGTGTAAACAAACTCACCTCAGAAGTAAGGGAAAAAAACCATGCCATCAAAGCATTTTATCGTCTATAGGAGGTTTGCTTTGTGTACTTGTATCAGAGATTTTAGAATTATTTGTGCATTCTACTTTTGATCAAATAAACTAAATATTAAGAAAAATATGGGCTAGTTGAATCACTGTTGAAGAAAATGCCCATAAGTAGGTAACTAGCGAGAGAATGAACATGGTAGCACACTAACTCCACTACAAATGTATAAGATTACTTTACTGAAAGGGTTACTAACAAGTCATTTAAGAATTATTTGATTCCATAGGACAAAGGGATGAAGAATTATACATAAACCCTGTATCCTCAGTGAGCTGTGTCAATAATTCTTATTTTGGCACTGGTGCATAGGGAACCTGAACAGAGCCACTTATCAAACTGATGGTGGGTGGTGGAAGTCACTGTTGGAGTGGGAATCTACAGGGGAAAAAAGAGAGGAAAAACCTACAATGATCCATGTCCTAAATGAGTTCCAGGTGGAGATGCCAACATGAACCCATGTTTAGTTCAGTATATATATATATATATGTATATGTATATGTATATGTATATGTATATATATTGTGTGTGTGTGTGTGTGTATGGATAGATAGATGATTATGAATAGAAATATTTACAGATGTCAATATATACTCTTTCATGCACATCAAATTTGTTTGCCCTGTCAGCTAAGACGGACATGAAGCAGTGACACCCAAGGAGTGAAAGCATACTAAGATCTTCATTTCTAATTAGAATTCTCCAATAAACAAACAAACAAATAATTCTCTTGGAGATGGACAGGAAATGTATAAGTTGAACTGAGAGCAACGTCTTGTAGTAGGAAAAATTAGAATGCAATGAAACATTCCAAAAATCCATTGGTGGGAGTATATCAAAGGGACACAAAGCCAACTGAAAGTACTCTCAGTGGACAATGCTGGGAAAATTTGAACAACAAGATAAATAATATTGATTGGAATCAAAAGTATAAAATAAATATCCATGAGCCTATGCTGATATAAATAATTGAGTAAACAAATAAAAGGGAGAGGAGAGACAAATCTCCTGCATAAATTCCAAATAACTTACATGAATACTCTGCCCTTAAAGGAACAGAGCACAAACTTTCTCTTCATTACATGTAGGTTGCATATGATTTCCTTCCAAAGAGTGCAAGATGGAGTAGAGGGGTAGGAAGTAGTTAGACACCTAACACAATCTTAGCCAGGTGATCAGTGTCAACATGTGCCTTGATCAATCTTGTTAATAAGTCTCCTTGATGATGTAATGTAATGTAATGTGGTAACAATACAATTCACATCTGTGGTGTGGGTAAATGGGGCCGCAGCATTGGAGGAGTCCTGGAGGCTTCCACGCAGTGGGTCCCACATCCAGGAGAAAGGTCTGGAGTTCCAGGAGGCTGGAGACTTCAGTGACGGCGGCCGGCAGACCCCAATGATACGGGGAAGTCCTTGGTTCCAAAAGGATTTATTGTCATGGCAGATGGTGGATGGATCTGGATGTACCCCCCCAAACTCAGGGCAGACCTGAGTTAAGTAGGGAGGGAGAAAGGGGAGGTTCTGGGGGCAATGCTTAATTGGCTCCAACCTCTAACCTTCATTAGTATGTAAATCTCTAGGGCCTGAGGCCTGTAGTCACACCCTCTACCTGTGCACTTTGGGAGAGGCTGTAATGGCCTACATGACTGAACAATGTAGGTCTATGGAGATTGGCCTGCTTGTTAGGACACTGAATTCTGGGACGTGGCCAAACTCCTGCAGTTTCTCCCTTGGAGTCTCGGGTTCTAGGCCCATGCCCAGCCAAGAACCAAGATACCCTTATGCAGTCCCACACTGTGGCTATTCTCCTCAAACTCAAAACTATCAGTCTAGCAATGAGAAAGCATCAGGCAAATTCTATATAGAGGGCCATTCTATATGACACATAACTAGTGTTATTCAAACTGTTAAGGTCATGACAGTCAATGCAAATATGAGAAACTGACTCAGCCAAGAGGAACTTAAAGGTACATGAGGGACATGAGCTGATGAGATGGCTTGAGGTTAAGAGCATTTACTGAGCAATCATGAGGACCTGGATTCAGATCCCAACATTCACATAACAAGTGAGTCAGTTCACAAACGCCTATAACTCCAGTTCAGAAAATCTGATACCCTTTTCTGTTCTCTGAGTACACACACACACACACACACACACACACACACACACACACTCATATACAATTGCATACACATCATGCACATACACATGTATACACAAATAAATAAAATCATTAAATAATACCTGATAATTAAATGTAACTGCAATCATTGATGGGATTCTAAAACAATAAAAGGAAATCTGAATGAATATGTCTCCAGTTAACATTAATATATCAAACATCAGTTTACCAACTATAACCACACAAATATGCTACACTAATGGAAAAACTGTAATAAAGGAAATTAGACATGAGATACATGGAACTCTATTATTTATAACTCAGTAGCTACAATTTTCCTAAGTCTGAGATAGAACAAGGAAATCTTATTTAAAAATTCAAAGCTCCAGATACAGATTACTGAAGGATAACAGCTCTTGAAAGAGAGAGGGGAATTCAGCCTGGATGTGGGTTTTGAACTATGACTATCAGGCCAGTGCTAGTCTTTTGGGGATTTTGAGAGGTTTTCTGTCATGATGATCCTCTCCTTTCAGAAGAGTGCTCTCAATGGGCACACCACTGGACATGCCCAGCCTGATATGGATAATTTTCTTTGGACACAGTGAATTTGCCAGCATAGAGTGCAGTGTAAAATAGAGCCTGCACAGAGTTCCCAGAAGGCCTAGACACCCATAGGACCACGAAGACTTAACTGAGGAAGAGAAAATTCCTCAATAACAGTTACACTACTTGACCCAAGCTCTGAAAATGCAATGGGCAAAGCAGTTCCCATGTATTTCTGAGCATACCTTATTACCATGAAGCATAAGGATGCTACCATCTAAGGACTATTTTCTTGAGCCTTTTCACAAGGATACAGTTTAGAATAATTAAATAAGTATTCTCTGAATATTTTGTTGAATTTCCTTATATGACATAATCTAGCGATTTAAATTGAAAACCTCAAAACAACAGAACTGACAATACGACTCCGCTCTGTAGACCCTGGCTATGGTTGCTATTTGTCAAGTCTATCTAAATATGAGCTAGTGGTAACAGCATCTCATATACTAGGAAAATCATCAATAGAGAAATGTCTACATTTTATTTCATGGATTTCTTTGCTCATAGCTACCTGGTGTTTTATTGGGTAAAATTCACTGATAGAGTCTTTGTCCTTATTTCCCCAGGAATTAAGATGGATAAACATGAAGCTGGTTAGGATGCTTCAAAGCAACTTGAATACAAGGTCTACTCCATGCTGCATGGTATTGGTTCCATATGTTCATTGGGCAGCATGAGTGACATATTCTTCTAGACTTTTCCTATTTCCTTGTGAATTTTAAAACTAGGAGAAACGTATCGTGGCCAGAGGGCAACGTATTTGTTATATGGCAGTTAATCTAAGCTGAGAGTTTTATTACTTATTTCTAGACAAAAATATTACTGAGTTATATGTTGAGCCTGCATCAGACCAGGACCAAGCAGAGTGGTTGAGACTGAGGCAAACTATATAACAATGTACCTTGGTACCTTCTGTCATACCCATCAGGCAGTTGTCCACTAACAGGGATAAAAAAATTGGTCTCAGGAAAACAATTTCTCTCTGACTTTTTGTTTATTCCATCATGGTGATCAGATCTCATCAATAAAAACACATTGCTAACTGCCTTTACCCCAGGGCTTTGAATATGCACAAGGAAGCCCCAAAGAAGAACTGAAGAGATGTAAGGCTCTGTACGTAGTGATCCAAGAGTGATTTCTGCTGTCCAGAAGGTTCTACCCATTTTTCAGCTTCCACAGTGTACCCAGAAGTGGGAATGATAAATACCACTGTGTCATTGGAGCTGTCACTTTAGAGAGTGGCCATGAATGATGATAAAAGACAGACACAAAATCCAGCAAAAGTTGGATTGGCTTTCCTGTCAACACTACTGAAATGGGAGATGGGAACTATTGATAGAAAGCTCTCGGTGTCCCCAATGCCGTGTTACATAACAATGACTGTTACTGTGCAAAGTTACCTTTCACTGTCTCTGGAGAAGCAGGGATATGTTCTTCTGCAGAGTCTGCTTTTAGAAAAAATAAAAGATCCTTGTATTTTCTTTCCAAAGGAAGCCAACGAAGAGAGAAAATGGAATTTGAAAATTTAAGAACTCTACCAGACATTCTAAGACTATATTTGGGGATGACTCTTACTACTCTAGTCTTACTATTAGGAAGAGATGACAGTATTGGGCTTTGCAGCAGCAGCTGGGACTATTTTGAGCCATCTAACAGTAACCTGATTACTTGCTTTCCCTGTTGCTTTATGTTGTTAGCAATACTAAACTGTCCTCGGCACTGTTATGGGATATGTAAATAACAAAGCCAAAGGTACTTCAAGACCTGACATTGATGCTGGGGATGCAGCTCAGTTAGTAGAGTGTTTGCCTGACCACGTGTAAGGATCCAGTATTAATTCCCAGTACCCTATAAAATATCGTGACATAGGCTTGTAATTTCAGCACTTAGGAGGTAGAGGCAGGGGTTCCAAGTCACCCTCAATGACAGAGAATTGTAAGCAAACCTGGGCTACATGAGACTCTGTCTCAACACACACTCACAAACTCACACACACACACACACACACGCACACACACACACACACACTCTCACACACACCACACACAAGCACATGGCACTGAAACACCATATTTACTAAATTAATTAATATTTGTTATAGATGGCTGCTGGTACAGCACACACTATTGAAGTCTTGCTTCGTACTCTTGACCTAGCTTTGAATTTGTCTACTGTGGCTTCGGAGCCCCTGTGCATATCAGCCATTGGGACTCTTCAGGCAGCTTCCTCTGGATACCTATGAAGCTTGTGTATCTCTGACAGGAGAATTTACGGAAATGCTGGGGGAAGAAAGAGCCTCAGAAGCAAAACCTTGATCAACAAAAAAATGGGATTCAATAGATCAGTATAGCAGACTCCATGTCCTTAGGCAAGCCAGTTCTGGGGATTCATGTTTCCTCAACGGATTCCCAGTAGAATTGAGCTCTGTTTGCCCATGGGGAAAGCAGTTTCTTTTCAGGTCTTTTCTCTCTTCCCTCAGCTTCTCTCCACTGTGGTTCCTGGGATTACTCTCTATAGAAACTGTCTGAACCTAAGTGCTTTCTCAGGGTCTATTTTCTGGGAAATTGGAACTAAAAAACTGTTGCTGAAATTAGCCACTGCAGAGCAAGGGACTCTGAGCCATAAAAGAAGTCATGGTCCAAAAACTTATTATTTATGGCTACACAGTGATTTATCATGTGAAGGTAAATAGATGCAAGTTGGTTTAGAGATTTGTAGAAAATGATCAACCACTATTGAAGTAATAAGAAACAATTGTTTTTGGACTGTGGAGTATACCTGGAAACCAAAGGGGAAACCATTATTTTTTAATGAAGAAACAAAGCAGCAGCTATATGATAACATGTAACTCCTGTGCTCAGATGTCATAGACTTTATTGTGTTCTAGCATGAAGAGGAAAACATGGCTAACATGTCTGCACAGTGGGCTGAACAAGTGCGTGGCAAATAAAAACTGTCCAAGCCTTTCAGTTCAATATCAATTTATTCCTCTAAAGGAAAATGCCACCCTAAACATTTTTTACTTGCAAAACAATCTTCAAGCTATAGTGCAATTTATTTCACATGACATTTACCGAAAATCAACAGAAGTAGTTTTTATAACATGGGAATCCACAAATCACGTTTTCTCGCTCTGGTTATGCATTGTAATCTCTTGAGGTCTCTTCTGGTGCTGCCCTGGGAGTCAGCCTTTAGGGATGATTGTTTCTGTTCACATAAGTACCCCTTTCTCAATGGAAAATTTATATGATTCCCTACTGCTGCCTGTTTCATTTCCAGGCCCACAAAGACACCCATTGACAAGCATTCTGCCTTAATGGTTTCATTGTCTCTAGCCTTTCATATGGTGGTCAAATGAAACAAAAATGAAAGTCGGAAATTAAATAAAGGGAAACTAAAGAAGATACAAGATGTATTAAGCGAATAATTTAACAAATACACAAATTATTTAAATACAGAAGATTGGGGGGGGGGTGAATTCAATGGCAACAATTTTAGCAGAATCCAAGAAAATTTGCTGACGGTATTAGTATCCAAATTTAGCCCATTTTTAATCCAAACGTCTCTTTCCCACACATTCTATTCTAGACTGGAGGATGGGTTTCATATTAGCTGAGCTCAAGTGTAGAGAAGCCTCTCACTTGGTGCTGTGCAATCACACAAATGACCTTCCAGTTCAGCCTACTGTAATTTGCTACTTGATGCTGGTCATTGTAATTTTAATTTTTTGTGTCTATTTTTAAATGATGGTTTTTACATGTTTTAGCCTTCCTTATAGTCCATCACCCACCAGAGGTAGCAGAAAAGAAAGGATACAGGGGAAGTGGACTTGTTTAGAAATTGATTTTTGCAGTAAATCTCATTGGTGTGGTCAGGAAATCAGTTCAGTTCATAGGTCAGCAGCAGCAGCTCGATCTTCTGGTAAACATTTTTTGGATACACTACCAGTCCAGTTTAATAGAGATGGGATAGTAAACACGAATCAGTTTTGATGGCAGGACCTAGCAGAGACAATCAGGCCTCAGCCTCAGCACGAGTCAATAGGAGAGACCAGCAGGAACCTCAGGAGAAGTTCTCAACTGTATATCTCTCAGTGAAATAAAGAATCCTTCATCACATATCCTTTCACATGTTTGTTTTAGTAGAACATCCTTTTACCTGTGTCTACTTCAGCAAACTGTTCCTTCACAAGTCTACCTTAGCCTTTTACCTGTATCTGCTTCAGCGAAATGTTCCTTTATGTGCTTGCCCCAACAAAACACTATCTGACACAACCAACTTTCCAAAGAACCCTTAATTTTCGACTTCAGGTCATTAGTTGCTATTGTCTTATTCAGAAAAAAACATCATCTTATATGTTTAACTCATAGGGGTTTTCCACTGATTTAGCCTACATCTTGGATATTAAAGACCTCTAAATGTTCATAAGGACATAATAGTTTCCAAAATGATGGGGGAAGTTCTTAGACAAGGAGAGTATGCTTGGAAGGGTAGAGGATATATTTTCTATGAAATCTGTGTGAACACTTTGGTGATTTGTTCAGAGTAAGCAGGGCAATTGTATAATAGTCAAAATATGGCTGTTAGCTTCTCAAGAACTACAGTCTCAGAGTTGTGAGCTGTCCCACGGGGTTTGGAAACCGGACTCAGCTACTCGATAAGAGCAGCAGGTGCTCTTTATTGAGAAGCCATCTCTCCAGCCACTTATTACCATTGTTGTTATTTTAATCTTCTATTTTAAAAGATTTATTTTTATTTATGTGTATGTGCCTCTGTGTGTGTATGTGTGTGTGTGTGTGTATTTGTGTGCACACGTGCTTGTGCGTATATACCACGTGTGCAGGTATCTTTGGAGGCCAGAAGAGGATGCCAGGGTCCCTGGAGCTGAAATTACAAAGGTAGTATTGTGCTGCCTAATGTCGGTGCTAGGAATTGAACCCAGGTCCTCTGGGAAAGCAACCAACCAGTGCTCTCAACCACTGAACCATCTCTCCAGTCCCAGTTCTACTTTTTAAATTTTAGTAAAAACAACTCAGGAAATTCCTGCATGCAAGTTGTCAGTGTTCACATTGCTGTTTTCTGACCACTTAATCCACTGCTCATGTCTCTCCTCGCCATTTCCCTTCCTCATTCCCAGGGTCTTTTGCTATGATAAAATTTAAATGCCTTTTTTTTCCAGAAAGAGAGAAGGTTTCTAGATACAGTGGCCTCATTCTTTGTCTCCCTTTTTCTATCACTATTATCATGTGAGTACATATGTACTTCACATGCACAAACAGGCACAGTCATACAATATATACACACATGTAGAGTACGACCGCATGCACATATGTATCACACACACACACACACACACACACACACACACACCCCTCTTTTTAGTAAGAAAATCAGATGGAAGCCTCCTGTGTGGAAATGCAGAACATTACTGTCAGGCTGGTCCATTAAATATCATTTGAAAGTCAATTTTATCCCAGAGTGGCAAGCAGTGCGCATGCTTATGTCTTCATCTACCTTAATTAGAAAAAGCAATTTGCTGCACATTTTCTTAAAAAGGAGGGAAAGAAAGTGATCGCATTTGAGCTCCTGATAGATTGAAATGCTTCGTGTATTGTGGTGGTGGTATAAAGATGTGAAAGGACTTCCCACATCTAAATTATGTGCGGGTACATAAAACAACCTTCTGATTTGCATACTTTCTAGGTAACTTGCACAGTTGTCCATAATTATAGAAATAGAAGCTATGTGCCAAAACCTAGTCTCTCCTTGTTTTGTTTTTCAAAGTCATACTAGAAAACTCCATTTTGAGTTTATCACTAAAGATGTTTCCATCCTATCATATTTTCTGTGATACTTGACCATGAACAATCTTTAGACTATTTTCCCACGTTTCTCTTTGCCAAAAAATGGTCAGAGTGGCTGAGAAGGCTACAGCTTTGTTGAATGCCTGTCTGTCCACCCCCCTAATTTGTTTCTTTTAAGTAGGCTAGGGCAATTCTCACCCACATGCTTGCCTCTCTCAGACTTGAATCCTCCTGATACGCAGGTGGAGTGCCAAATGTACAACTCAGATCACGCTTCAATGGTTTTGGAGTGTCTGGAGGGCTCTAGAGACAAGCTGATCAAAAGTCTTTGGAGGAACTCAGGGAGACTCCCCTACGACACAAACCCATGAGAAGGCTGTAGCAGGGGAGGGATCAGCCAGGCAAAAAGAACACAACCTGCACTGTGGAGAAAGGTGAAGTGATTGCAGATATACTCTCCATGGTCCCCCAACCCTCTACGCTGACCTCTGTGCAGCCTCTGAATTCATGTCTGGGTTGTGGTACAGGATGGCTCGTCTTTTGCTCCCCTCCCAAATTCCATTCACCATGCAGCAGACAAATAACTGTTTTTAAAGCATACATCAGAACCCTCCTCTGCTTACAAACCTACAGCTTTCCACTCCACTTGGCAGTAAATTAAATTTCCTGCCTGGGAGTCTGCTGGGCCATATCCAAGAAGCTGCCTACTTGGAACCCCTCAGCTTGTTCTGCTCTCTGCTCTGTTCTCCAACCACAGAGCCTTCCCTCATTCTCATCTTTTACTTGGCCCATTCCCACACACTGTCTATGTATTTGCTATTCCTTGGCCTTGAATACTTTGATCTAGAGGACAGTTTATCACAGTGTGGATATAAATGTACACACTGTTTTCAAAATCTTTTCTAAGCTCTTTGTGTCAAATGACTGTCAGGGTACGTGACTTTCACTCATCACCTGTTTTCATTGCTGATCCTTATTATAGGTTGATATGATCATGTTTGGTTACTAATTTATTGCCTCTTCTCTCCTGAGAATAAAATGAATAAAATATCAGTAAATTTGGCTTTTCTTTTAAAGAACCTGAGACAGTGTTTGGTGCCTGTTTTGTTTTTGTTGGTTTTTTTTGATTGTTTTGGTTTTTTATGTTGAGAATATAGAACCCTTTGACATCTTACAAAAATATGGATGTTTGCCAGGCATAGTGCACTTTAATCTCAGCACTCTGGAGCCAGAAGGCAGAATCAGGCAGATCTCTGTGAGATAGAGGCCAGCCTGGTCTACAGAGTGAGTTCCAGGACAGAGCTACATGGTGAGACTTGTCTTGAAAGAACAAAAACAAAAAAAGAAATTGGATAAACAGATCAGATGTTGCATGGGCTTTGGGACATGTAAGGCAATGTGGATCAAAGAGAGGGAAGCAGAGAAGTCATGGAATGGTCTTTGATGAATTCAGCAAAAGTTCTCTAGGTCTTTGAGTCCCATCTGTTTATCACACTTCCTGAGAACACCTGTAACTTCTGCTTCTACAATTGCACTGAGGTCCCTCACATTGACAAATTCTGACCTGTTACTAAGTAGGTAAAATCCACTGGAACTTGTGCTTAACAGTACACTGGAGCCAAGCAGGAAGACACGACACTGAATGAATCCAAGGAATGCTACCTAGAATCTGGTCAAATCTTATTTGGGGTGTGTCTCTGAGGGTGTTTCCAGAGAAGTTTAGTGTGTGAATCCGAGTAGAAAAAATTACTTCATTGGTGGGTGTAGGTGTCACTCTTCCTTTTTTGACCACAGAGAGTAGAACTCCAGGCTTTCTGGTCTTTAGACTCCAATAGTTATATAAGACACCTTGCACTGAGAACTCCATCATCAACTGCCCTTTTCTAAGTTTATTCAACGGGAACTGAACCAAACTATAGGCATCCTAGCACTTCTAGTGTGCAGGTGACATATCATAAAATTTCTCAACCCCCATAATCATGTTAGCCAATTTCCTTAATCTCTCTCTTTCTCTCCCTTCCTCCCTCCCTCTGTCTGTCCTTCCTTCCTTTCCTCCTTCCCTCCTTCTACTGTGTCTTTCTGTCAGAGAAACTAACTAACCAATTTCTCATCTTCATTTCTCTGATTTTTGGTGCCATAGATGCTCAATATTTGCTTGTTTATTGACAGGTTCACAAAAGGCTTGTAAGTAAAACATAATCAAGTAATGTTATGAAATTTGGGGACCTGGAAGCATTCAAATTATATTGCCCTGGGACCCTTCTACTAAAGAGTATTTCAAAGATCTGAAAGACAGTCGGTCCCCTATTCCACTGAGCTCCACCAAAGTTATCGAAGAAATATAGCTCCCAGGGATGAGTTGGCAAATGGAGAGACATTTGAGGGAGTCCGTTCATGAACATGTGTGAGACACAACTGGATCCCCATGAACTGCTGTAGACAGAGGCATGAGTGAGTAAAATGTCTGCTATTGTCCTTCAGGACCTCTGGTTTGGTCGGAGAAAAACTGATAACAATATCTGTGGGAAAAATGTGGAGTGAACATTCCCAAGGATAGAACACATTGTTTTAAAGTTCATAAACTGGCAGATTAGGTTGGCTGCCCATGGGATTCCATTAAATGGTGAGAAAGTACCGGCTGGGAGGATGGAGAGAGGAGGAGGAGATATGCTTGTTTTAACAATGTTGTTCCTGCATCTGTTGATAGCATGGATATGGGAGACAGCATGTGTCCACAGGACTTCGGCCTAAAAGAAATCAAGTGGTGCAAAGACGAATTAGAATGTAAATCAAACAGGCAAAGCAAAGGACAAGTGCTGTACATCGCAGAGCATTAAAAACGCCTAGACCTCTGTGCAGTAAGTGTGAGCCTGCTGAGGTCTGGGATTAGTTGATGAGATGGAAGAGTGCTGCTCCATGAATTCCATTATAGAAAGCGATGCTGTCCCAGAAGCTACTCAGCTGAGATGTTTATAAACAACTATGGAGTGCATGTAGTTTAATTTTCAGCTCTTATTTGAGTCTTATTGGGCATAAGGATTACTCTTCATAACCTTGAATATGCCAATCCCATTCATTCAACAAATATCAACTGATACTTTACTATGTGCCAAGCAATGAGTTCAGCCCTAAGGATATAGCAATGAACAAAACAGAATTTTACAAAAATGAGTGACACATTTATTCAAAGAAATGGAAGAATCAGTTCAAAGACCTATATATACCCCACTCATAGCAACTTTACATATAATAGACACAAACAACCCAAATGCCTGTCCATCTGCTAGAGGATTTCCCACCTAACTGTGGTTTATCCGTATGATAGAATACTATCAATAAGAAAAAAAAGATCACTACTACATATAATCATGTAAATAAATACAAACAATATTTTGCTACTTAAAAGAAGCCAGGCACAAAGTGACATACTGGATGATTTTTTTATAGGGCAGTATCCAGAAAAAAAGCAATGTTACAGGGGCAGAATTCAGATCAATGTTCATGAGTAGCTGCAGGGACTGATTGCAAAGGGGCACAGAGTAAATTTTAGAGTGCTAGCAATGTTTTCTATCTTGATTAATGGTGGTGGATCTATGGCCGAATACATTTCTCAAACTCTCTGAACTCTGCATTTCGAATGACTGAATCCTACTGCATGTAAATTGTGCCTTAGGAAAGCTAACTTAGGAAAACCCAACAGGTTATATTCTATTAGAGGAATAGGTATTAATAGCTCTGTATATCAGATGGAACAGACTCATTTGTACTCTATCATCTAGCCCATCAGCTCGATCCTCATTTCACCTGGAGATCCACATGGCAGCTGCCTCTAAGCTCATCTTCCTTTTGTCTTCACAGATCTGTCTTTGGGTATGTTCTCCATGCTCTTTAAATGACAAGCAGGAAATGTCTGCTCCAGGGCTTCTCCTCACTTTGGAAATACTCATCCCGCAGGCCAAGTACAGCCTGAATGGGTGGATGTGTCAGCATTTAGAGGTAAGTTGAGCATTATGGACTAAATATTTCATATACTTCTCAGGCGATCTCAGTGGAACCAAGTGCCTATGGTCCAAGTGGCAGCACTGTTAAAGGACCAACTCCCTCTCTTCATTTCATCACAACCCCCTTCCCCCCAACAAGGTATTTTCCCTGTAACTCTTGTTTTAGGTTCTGTTTCCAGGGAGTCCAAACTGAGCCATAATGTGATAATACATGATGGGGGCAAATGGGATAGAGAGAATACAGAGCTATGAATGCTGACACCAAAAGGTCAGGAAAACTTTTGAGGAAATAAAGATCTCTGAGCAAAAACTTCAGCAGAAGAAAGAGCTATGCGCTTATCTGGGGAAGACTATTTGGGATGTAGGAAGCAGTAAACCTAAATATGGAACTTTCTAGAAATAGCAAGGAATTCATTGTAGCTGGAGTTCAGTTAACAAATGATTAAAAGCTAGAGGTAATGGGACAAGGTCACACTGAAGTGCATGATGACACAAAGGACATAGGACTTTCTGAATTAGGTTGAAACCAACAGAGGGTTTTAAACAGAGGAACAAAATAACCTGACACAGGTTCTGAAGAAAGACTCCTCTGGCTCTTTGTTGATCACGATGAGACTATAAGGTAGCACTGGTGGAAGAAAGTAGGGAGAGTAGTCAGAGCCTAGTGTAACAGTCTGGCTAAGCTTAATGAGGGGGGGGGATGAAGTCACAGTGACAATGCTAATGCCAGCTTAGAATCAGCTATGTTCTAATTGCACTTTGTAGTCATAATGGACAGAATTTTCAGACGACTTGTATAAACAGTAAAATTAGCGACTGGAGAAATGGCTCAGTGGTTAAGACGGAGATGCCCTCTCAGAGGACCTGAGTTCCTAAATTAGGTGACTCACAATGTCTGTAACTTCAGCTTTAGGAGATTCTCTGATGCCTCTGAGGGCAACTGTATACACACACACACACACACACACACACACACACACACACACACACACCTCTATGCATACTTAAAAATAATAAAAATAAACCTTAGACAGATACAAGAGTTTTTCTTTTAAGAAATAAGAAGAAAGTTCAAAGTTGATGTTAGAAGGACATCTCCAGAGGAAAGATGCCTGCAAAGGCCCAATGAAGAAAATGTTTCCATAAATAGAGGTGGTCCTGAGGGGAAGGCAAACAATATACAAAACCTCCCATCATACTATGACAATTTTTATGTGAGTACACTGTAGCTATCTTCAGACACACCAGAAGAGAGTATCGGACCCCATTACAGATGGTTGTGAGCCACCATGAGGTTGCTGGGGATTGAACTCAGGACCTCTGGAAGAGCAGTGCTCCTAACCACTGAGTCATCTCTCCAGCCCATGTATACATTCTTAATGTGAGGCATCTTAATATCATTAGAACACATAGGAGGACAGTCTTGAGGAGGCTGGGGGAGGAGGCAGATGTAGATCACAAATATTACTTTGGCTTTAGAAAAGAGCATGGACAGTTCACGCATATGACAACAGAGAAGATGGAACACATGATTTCAGGAGCAGAGAAGTGAAACCAAGAAAGCTCTGAGAGCAGACACAAGAACCAGAGACTTGCTTGTTCTGCATGTTTCTTACACTGTTATAGGTACTTCCTTCTCTAGGTTAGGACAATTTTCTTCTGTGATTTTGTTAAAAATATTCTCTGAGCCTTTGAAATAGGTTTCTTCTCCTTCCTCTAGGCCCATTATTCCTAGATTTGGTCTTTTCATCGAGTCCCAGATGTTTTGGATATTTTCTGCTAGGATTTTTTTCTTTTTGTAGATTTAATGTTTTCTTTGAGCAGTCTGTCCATTTCTAGCATCATATGATCAACATCTGAGATCCATCTCTTGTATTCTGTTGGTGAAGCTTGCCTCTGTAATTCAGGTTTGCTGTTGTTGCCGCTGTTGTTGTTGTTCTGATTCCACTTCCATATTTGGGTCTTGAACAGTTTTTATTCATTTCCTTGCACTGTTTGTGTTTTCCTGCATTTCTTTAAGGGATTTCTTCATTTCTTCTTTAATGGCCTCTATCATCTTTGTACAGGCTTACTTAAGGTCTCTTTTCTGTGCTCAGCTATGTTGGAATATTGAGGGCCTGCTGTGGTAGGATTGCTGGGCTCCAGTGGAGACATTCTGTCCTGGCTGTTATTGATTGTGTGTTTACGCTGATGTCTAGGCATCTGGGGTTGGGATGATTATAGGTTTAGGTGATGATATCTGGTTTTGTCTCTGTTGGTGTGTGTTTTGTTCCTTTGTTTCTGCTTCCTCTTTGAACTTTAAGAGAGTGTGATGGCTGTGTGCTGCCTGCCAGGAATTTTTCTCTGGACCTTTGCCCCTGGTCTGTTCAACTGATATATTCATTTGTGCTGGGGTTGGAGGCTGAGATAATGGACTGGGTTGGAGGAAGGAAGTTTGGGGAAGAAGATCTGGGAGATGGGGGTCAGAGGGAAAAAGGAAACTGTAGCAGATTTCCTGCTGTAGAGGAAGAGCAGTCAGTGTACTCAACTGCTGAGCCAACATCTCTCCAGTACCAGGGACCTTCTTTCTTCAGTCTTTTTTTTCTAGAATTTCTAAAATGCCAAAGAAATGGAGGTTTACTAAGAAAACTACAACTACCACATAATCCACACTTTTCACTACTTTTTAAAGAAATAAATAAGCATTTCAAAGAGATTTGCGTTCCCATGCTTATTGATGCATTATTCAAAAATAGTGACAATATGGAATAAACACCAGAGCCCCACCAACAGATGAGTGGATTAAGAAAATACATATATGCAACATAACATTTTTAAATAATAACGAATTTTTTTTTTTTTTGCTGTTTGTAACATTGTATAATAATCTGGGGGAACATTATGTTTACATGTCTAAACAAACATATAAATTAAACCAGACACAGAAAGGCAAACACCACGTGATTTCTTGGATATTTGGAAGGATGGTGGTGACCACAGGCTGAGTTAGAGAGAACATTGGGACATGTGAGGACTATTTTCAAAGGATATATGATTATACTTAGATAGAAGGAATAAACTTTAGGAGATCATTTATAGGGCTGGAGAGATGTGTTAATGGTTAAGAGCTTTTGTTGCTCTTACAGAGGACCTGGGTTTGGTTTCCAGCACCGACATGGTGGCTCATCACCATCTGTAACTAGAGTTCTAAGGGATCTGATTCCATCTTCTGATCTCTTTGGGTATCAGGGGCACATGTGGTACACATACACCCAGGCAAAGCACTCAAATGTGTAAAGTAAGATAAGTAAATCTAAAAACTAAGAACACTTGTAAAGCAAGCTGACTGTAGTTACTAATGTCATGCTGTAGTCTTTTAAAGTGCTCAAGGGGTTGATATCATATGCTATCACCACAAACCTTATATAGCTACAAGAATTGATGCTTCCATTAATCATCTAGTTTTAGCCACTCCACAATATATATGTATTATATGTATACACATATATACAAAATACAAAATGTATGTATACTTTAAAGTCAACATGTATGTAATAAAACCAGATAACACTCTCAATTAAAAATGAAGAAGTTGGGGAGGTGGCTCAGTGGAATAAAATGCTTGCCATGAAAGTGTGAGGACTGGAGTTAGGATCAGCAGAATTCACATAAAGCTGGCCAGGCAACTGTGGTGGACCGCCTTTAATCCATGCATAGGATACCAAGACAGGATTCGTGGGGGTAAGTTAAGTAGCTAGACTAGCTGAATCTGTGACCTCTGGATTTAGAGGGAGACACTGCTTCAGTAAATTAAGTAGAGAATGATTGTAGAAAAATATTTGACTCTAACCTATGGCCTACACACGCACGCAGGTGCACACAGACACACGCATGCGCATGCGCACATGCATGCAGAAAATGCAGCTGTGCTTCTACATATACTCCAACACTTGTAGAAATCACACTTTGGAAAACAGCACAATCAACTCAAATGTACATTATTATTATTATTATTATTATTATTATTATTATCTTCTTTAGTGTTAATGAAAGGAAGCCTTCAAGTCCAAGCAAGGATGATTCTTCTAATCTACAGAGTTACAGACCAATGGTAAGATATTTAGGAATGTCAACTAGCTAATGTTGTTTCTGATGCTTTAAACCTCACCGTGTATGTGATTGTAGCAACCAGTTCCACACTCTTAGGGTCTAACCACGAGATGCTGTTTCATTTCTGCCAAGGCTTTTTGAATTTAAGTCAACAACTGGGGAAAATATGGAAGCTGTTCTCAGTTTTTCTTCCAGATTATTTCAACTAGAATCACTGAGGGCAAGGCTTTGAAAATATCATTTTCCAGTGTTTGTCAGTCATCAAGAACGTTTGAGAAACTCTCCACTAAAAGGATAGTTGGTTGCCTGGTTTGATTTCTCTGTTGCTATGATAAAATGCTTAACCAAAACCAATCTGCAGAGGAAAGCATTTTATTTCAGCTCACAGACTATATAGTCCATAATCCATCACCCAGGAAACCCTGAGTAAGCACTCAAGGCAGGACCTGAAGAAGAAATTATGGAGAAATGCTTCTTAATAGATCACAGTCTATTTTGCTCAACTAGAATTCTTTGTTTGTTTGTTTGATAGTGGGATCTCTCTACATAGCCCTGGCTATCCTGGAACTCACTCTGTAGACCAGGTTGGCTTTGAACTCACAGTGATCCAATTGTTTCTGCCTTCCAAGTGCTGGGATTAAAGATGTACCCCACCACATCTAGCTTAATTACCATTCTTATACAGCTTAAGCCTACCTGACCAGGGAAGCCACTGCCTACAGCCTGGGCCTTTCCAAATCAAGAAAATGCCACCATAGGCATGCCTACAGAACAGTCTAATGGAGGAACTGTGTCAGTTGAGGATCCCTCTTTCCAAGTAAGTCTAGCTTGTGTCAAGTTGACAAACACTAACTAACACAGTTGGCAAGGTTGGATCTATTTTAGGTGTTTTAATAGCATAAGGGAATAGCTGGGCAGTGGTGACACATGCCTTTAATTATAGCACTCAGGAGGCAGAGGCAAGAGGATCTTTGAGTTTAAGGCCAGCCTGATCTACAGAGTGAGTTCCAGACCTACAGAAAGAAACTCTGTCTCAAAAAACAAACAATAAACAAACAAAACATGAGACAAACAAAAAAGCTGGAAGTTCTTTAATGGGAGACCACAGCCAAGTGCAAGGGAACAGTTCTTTAATGGTGGAATTTGGACACCTGTTAGGGTACCATTAAGAAGCAAAGGCTGATATGCAAATGTCAAATTGTGCAAGTCACAATTAAGGCAGGGATGGAACCATAGTGGATGTAATTAGATTTTAACACTATAATGGTTCTCAACAAATGGCCCTTTAGGGCAGTGCAATGACAGCAGTAGCAGCTTCATTTGGGAACTCAACAAAAGGCAGATTCTCTGGTCTTGCTCTAGACCTGTTGAATCAAACATCAAGGTAGGGCAGCACTCCGTGTCTACAAACCACTGTTCTGATAGCTGTCTGAGTCCAAGAACCACTGGTCCTCCAACCTGTGAACCTAAGCCACAGGATGTTCTTTCTCATGTGACTGAGCTCAGTGTAGGCTGACTGTGTTCACTGTATGGATGCTCCCCTATGCCTGTTACTCTGGGCATGTTCTAAATGTGACAGGTGCCTTATTCTCATTACAATGTCAGGTCACATAGCAACAGTGATGACTAAGCAGGTAGTAGAACAAAGATGTTTGTATATGAAATAGCCTTTGCTCTCCATTAAGTACCCTAAAAGGTCCTTTCATGTTTACTTTTGTGTAGCTCTGGCTGGCCTAGAACTCACTATGTTGACCAGGCTGACCTTCAACATACAGGACTTGCCTGCCTGTCTTCTACATGCACTACGTCTAGTTCCATGTTTATTCTTGGAGTCTACCTAGAGTAATACATGTGGATATGTCTAAGGAGCAAACTGCTTATGTTGACAAAGAAGAGTTGCTTTCTGATAAGCTTCAGAGTACTCACTGGTCAGTTTGGATTTCACTGTTAAGTACCATAAGCTAATATCTCCCCGGTATGAGCTGCACTATGCCATCACAACGGGCTTGTCCTTAAAGGCTGTCACTAATTTAAATAGGTACTTCAGTAACATCAATAAAGGAGTGTCCATCTCTGGCAAAGTCACATTAAAATGGTTGGAAAACACTCCCTTCCCCAAGTACCTCCTTCATTAGTCCAGGAAATGAGGGTTTAGTTGAGTTACCCAGGAGTCTTACATTAGTTGTTGATTATTTTTATCCTTTAAAAGTAATAGAGATCACATAATTTTATATGATCTGATTTTCATTCATATTTGAAAGTCATTCACATCAAATTAAAATTCTTTTGGGTCCTTTAACATGCTTTGAATTAAAGTTTATGATTTAATAACTAAAGGGTATGGAGGGAATGCAAACCGACTCTCTGAATCTTAGTGATATGGAAATTTCCAGAAGATTCACAGCCTCTCCAAATTAATGTTTCTTGTATTTAACAGACAGGATAATGATGGGGGAGAATCTATCCTCTGAGTCAATATACCTGGGATTCTTTCTAGGATTTAATGAAAGTGAGTTTAGTGCAAAGAAAGGAACAGAAACCCTTGGCTGTTGTCCTTGAAGAACTTAGAAAAACAGAGGGCTAACACAGACTGGAAAAAGTGGGGGAAACAAATGTGTAAAAGCCTGGCTGTAGCAAGTAAATCACCGTGAATATAAGCTGATTCCTAACTCTAAGGCAAAAACCTTTCTCTGTCCCTCCCTTCCATCTTCCTTCTTTCCTCGCTCCTTGATTCTTTTCTCTCATTTCTTGCTTGCCTCTTTTCCACTCCCCTCCATTTCATCAGCAGTCTCCACAATCTAATGAGGGTTCATTAGCTCTCTCTTGGTCCCAGAAATATGGGAAGTGTCATCAGTCCTTAGACCAGAGCTAGAAAGACTGGTGCCTGGGACTTCAGACCCTTGTTCCTCCTAGCATGGTCAATGGACCAATGTCATCAGGATCAATTGGGAGTTCCTTAGAATGGTAGACTCTTGTATCTCTACAGATCTCTGAGACCTAAATCTCTTTTAATATGATTCCCAGATGACTGATATGCAAATTGAACTTTAACAAGTATGATTTTAGAGACTTTTTCCTCTTACCATACCATTCTGTATCAAACAAATTAAGAAATGTTAAGAGATGTTCACACTAAGAATTTGCCCATCATCTAGACCACTCTCTGGGTTTCTGGCCCTTAAATACCCTATCCAGAGTTTCTGAACCTTCTTTCAGGGTCTATACCCAACTAATTACACAGCCAGTCCTCAGGCCTACAGACTGAAAGGAAGGCAGGGTAGCTATTCAGAGGGTAGAATCAGGTGGATCTATGGGAGAAGTTTGGGGGAGGAGCTGAAAGATCTACATGTGTCACACACATGGGCCCCAAGGCTCCCTCAGCTAGAAACCAGCTTCTAGTGAGTGAGGAGAGGAAGAAACTGCTAAACTATACTGAGCCCGCCCCACTCCCACCCTGCCCCCAACTAAATTCACACCTGGCCTTCTAAGTTGTTATGACAGTTTGTTTGGGAAGATGGAAGCAAGGAACCCTTTCTTATTTAAACATTTGTTAGTTAGATACGTAACTTTTAAACATTCAGGCATATGGTATGTGGGCCTCTGTTTGTACTCTTGGCTTAGTCCTGCAGATGTTTGGGGTGAGCCTGCTCATGGGGAGCTGCAAAGACTTCTAAGGCTTTTCAGCACAGCATGCTTCCCTTGTCTTTGGGAGCCTGGCGGACTGCCTAGCTCCCTGAGCCAAGCCACATTCCTTTCTTGTTTGGAGATTTTTCCTAAACCTCCTGGCTATTTCGTGGATTTCTTTTAGGATTGCCTTAAAGGAGCTATTTGTTTATCTCTTAACCAAGCCTTCTGGCTTCTCTCAGTCTTACTACATCAGTCTCTTTGCAGTCAAGTTCATAATAGAAGTGTAGTTCTGTGCTAAGCATCTATTCAATGTAGAGCACAGAGGTAGAGCAGTTTCTCTACCATACCGCTGGTAACCTGAGCCTTATCCTGAAATTCTGACTTGTTAAAGGCAAGGCCCGGGATTTACATTTTTAACAAACACTCTGGTTATTCTGATACTGGTGGCTGGTGGGCCACACTTAGAGAACAGAGAGGAGAGTAACTTCCCAGTCCCTTATGTGGCCTAGTTCCTTCTGTTTATAGCTTCGGCTTGACTACCAATTAGCTGTTTAGACAGTGGTGACTCACACGTGGCTTGGAGCTCACAAACTGCCTCGCATTTATTAGGCATTAGCTTCTTGTGGAGGAATGTAATGGGTACTGGGAACCCACTAAAGTGTAAGACACCTCTCTAGTCATGAGGAACTTACATTCCATCCCTAGTTACTTACTCTTATTCAGGCCTGTCTTTATATAATGCAAGGATCCATCTTGGTTTGTGAGTGAAGAGCTGCACAGGAGAACGCCAGAATGCAAACACATGAAAAATGGACTAGTAAAAGACAAGTATTGCATGGACGTGTGATTCTAAATGCAGGTCTAATAAATGTCAATCCAAAATTATCAATCTGAAGACTGGTTTAAAACTGTTTAAGCTGATAAAACTGAGACGTCTTAGTAAATTACATAGAAATGGCATACAACAGAAAAATGCCTTTTTTCATTGTGTTACCCTAAGGAAGAGGGAAAGTATCTTTTGTTTCTGTTTAGTCTGGAATTACTCAAATGATTATCTGGGTTGTTCCCCAAATTCAGACTAATCACTTAGCCTTAGCATTCTTTGATATAGCTTGGCCGTGGGATTAGAAATGTAAGCAGTTTTCTGTTTAGCAAATTCCAGGCATGACTATCAAGGCTGACATCCCTGGAAAGAGCATATAAACCTCTTGAACACTCTTGTAGAGGTTTCTCACACATCAGTGCAAGTAAGGGGCCTCTGAAGAAGAGTTTGTTAATTAAATGCCCCTTTATCTTCAAGACCGTGAAGGAATGAGTGAAAGATTTCTTTTTAACAGCACCTCACTGCCACACCACACCTCAGTGCCCTGGCTGATATCTCAGAAGGAACAATGCTGTGTTTGTGATTCGTCATCTAACTGGGGTAAATGTTTAAAACCTCTGGTCTGAGTCTGAGAAGGGATTGGGCACATGCTTGCTAGGAAGGTGAGAATAAAGTTCTCATTTATAGATATGCACCAATCCTCCATCTTACTTTTCTGACACCTCTCTGCTGATACCTCACGAAAGACTGAAGTGGACGAAGGTTACTATTCTAGGCCTAAAGAAGCAGATCTCAGAAATAATTCCTGTCATGCTTTGGGGCCTTGTGAAATGAAACCACACTGGACTGCCACACAGAGGGCCTTCTTTTGAACTTCCTGGGCAAGTTGCCAATCATATTCTCTGGGAGTTTTTTTCTTTTTCTTCTTCTTTAAGTGGGAAGCCACTGAAAGCAGTCCAAGGCTGATTTCTTTCTGCTTCTTTCTCCAGAAGAGCTCAACCTTGTGTCATAGCACTCTAACTGGGACAGCCCCATTCTCAGACACCTAGTCTGGCATGTGAGTGAGTGAGTTCCCTGCCCAGCCTTCTAGTGAGTGACTCAAAGACCCATAGGGCTGGTCTGTGCACGGTACTACAAGCAGCATTTTCCAGTCCACACCTGCTGAGCAGGCAGCCAACAGGGAGGTTTAGGAAGTGGAGAAAAGGTGAGAAGGCATCAGGGTGAGCCAACTGTTCCACCTCTGCTCTTTCCTGCCAATGATGACTTGCAGTTTTTGCTTAGGCAAGTACTAGTCTAGGCTATCAGTCACTCACGGGACTGGAAGTGCCTGATTCTGGGCTCTTTGCTGCATGGTAGGAATGACGGGAAACAGAAGTGGTGTTGGGTAGAAACGCTGTCTTCCCAATAAGAAATCCAGATACTGGCATGAGGGTGCCAAAAAAGTGCAGATTGGGATGGTAGGAGGCCCAATCTAAGGGGAACACAACCGAACTTCCCTCATTCCTCAGTATGCTTTTGTTTCCCCAGGCTGTGTGTTATGCATACACATACACAGAAGAGGGGGCAGAGTAAACCTGACTGACATACACTTCATAGACCTCTCTCTATGCTACTTGGTGGTGGTGGCTATCCAGATCCTGTTTAAATGCCTCTGATGATGGGGCCTAGGATACAAAAATATCCCACATATCACTAGTATTAGGCAGGCATAAAATGCTGAACTCAGTCCCATTGGAGCTTGTGAGGAACCTAAGTTAGGATGAAGACAGAATTGGCTTATCAACTTGCTGACCTTGAATAGCTGTTAACTTTCAGGGGTCCTGATGCTAGGGCCTTTGCATCTGCTCTGAAAACAAATCAATTATGCTTTAAATTTCTGTTATAATCGCTTTTTAAAAATAGATGTTGTCCTCAGACAATATATTCTGATCATGGTTTCCTCTCCTCCAACTCTTCAATGTCCACCCAAATCCACATGGTATCTCTTTCTCATAGAAAATAATCAGTCATCTAAAATAAAATAAATACAGAATAGTACAAAACAAACAAACAGGAAAAAAGAGCCAAAACAAACAAACAAACAAACACCCCACAGGAAACATAGAGATGAAGATACACACATTCCCACAAACAGAAAATCCATAAAAACATAATATTTAACATCATAATATGTAAGCAAATGACTTATAAGGTAAAAAAAATTGCCTGGGTAAAGCATTATGAGAAAAAAAAACAAAAAACAAAAAAAATCCAGCTCTGAAAACACCGTTGTATTCCTATTTTGTCAGCCATCTTCTGTGGATATAGTCACTTTTACTTCTTGTCTCTGCTGAAGTGGCAGGTTTTTAAAAAGGAGGTCCAATTACCGTAGTTGGAAAGCTTTTAAGTAATTCTTAATGAGAAGATGCATTTTAAAGTGAAATGAAGGCAGACAGAAGCTGGGTCTGCAAAGGACACTTGAATTTTCCTAGGGACATTCAGACACTAGAATACTTATGTGCCATGTTTTTTTCTTCCTTTCCTCCTTTTTTCTTTTTAGTTAGATGTTCCTAGGGCATTTATTTTGCTTCAGTCTCCCGAAGGCTGTCTCAGATGGTTTTACAATGGTCCAGAGTCCATTTTTGTTCCAAGAAAGTATCAGCTAGGATTCGGATCAAGTGTTAAAAAAAATCGGACTCCCATGCTCTTAGGAGAAAATGAAAGAGAATGATGCTTTGCATAACTGGTAAGCTCAGAAAGGATTCTGGCTTCAGGGAAGGCTTGACTTAAGGCTTCCAGTGTTGTCCCCAAGACCAAAGTTCTTCCATCTGCACCTGCAGACTCCCTTTCCTCCATCAAATGCTTTTAATTCTTTAGTCTGTTTCTTAAAGACAGGATTTCTCTGTGTAGCCCTGGCTGTCCTGGAATTCACTCTGTAGACCAGGCTGGCCTCGAACTCAGAAATCCACCTGCCTCTGTCTCCCAAGTGCTGGGATTAAAGGTGTGCGCCACCACTGTCTGGCAAAATAGCGCTATTCTTAAACAGGATGAGAAAGCATTGGAGGTAGTTTCATTTAATTTTTTAACTCTCATATTTAGCTAATTAATGTCTGACAGGAGTTAACATGAACTGACTATCTTTACTTATATAATGTGTAAAAGATAGAAAGTACTTAGATCATTTGGGCATAAGCTTCAGGGATGACTTTCTACCCAAAGACACATTTGAGCTGTTGCTGGAGGAAAGAATAACAGGTACTCACAGGGAAACCGAATGTTCCCCAGAGATACAGCCATGGATTCATGGATGTGCCCAGCTCCTCACAGGGGCTTACACATACACACATATACCTAGGAAACAACCACTATAGGAAGCTCCACCCTCAAACACAAAAGAGGTACACCAAGGGATTGCTTTTAATCAAATACTAAAAAGATTTTTGAAATCAGTGACACTATTAGGAGACAGATAGAGGGAATTCCACTCTGAGTGGCAAGGAGAGGGCGAGAATTAAGGAAAAACAATCAAAGGACGGAGTGTTAAAGTGGCTTGGCTACAGTGTGCTTAAAAACCATGTGATAATAGTAATTGCAGTGCATTGATTGCAATCATGTTTATGGAACCTGATTTTAGATGTTATCTTGCTACTATATGTATTCATCCATTTAATCTTCATAACAATCCTATGATGTCAAAACAGTTATTATCTTCATCATCATCTCTACAGATGAGGAAATCAAGACTCAGTGAGGTTAACTAGGCTGCCCAATACCACAGAGTGGCCAAATGACAGATCTGGCATTCAACCCTTGGTGGCTCTTAACCTCCACATATAGTATTCCTAATGTATGAAATGAATCATAGAGATAACGATATGTTGATGACTCTAGGGATAAGAAATGGCTGAAGGAGTGGCTATGGCATTTTCCATGGCTGCCAGCCTCAAGGACCTTGAAGTACAGAGCAAAAAGAGAAAGGAACTTACTCTGTGGCAGAGGTGGAAAGGGGATAATTGTGTCCCGTACTGAGTAATAAAGTATCCAGGTGACAGTGGACTAGGTGGAGTCCAGAGCAGCTGAGAGCATGTGTTAACACAGGCTCTGGAGTCTTTACCATGCTAAGCACTAACTTGTGTGATGGCTGTGGACAGGATACTAATCTCTATGCCTCAGTTTCTACTTCTGTGGAGAAGGATGACTGCTGTCTCGTTTCCCCCTTTTGAATCATTATGGAGATTAGACAAGATAATGTGAGATGAAAGACTCTGTACAGAGAAACCCTGCTATAATTATGCTCTCTATAGGCACTTAAAAGCATCCTTGTACTAAAGAAAAACCCCGTTTTCCTAAAAAGCGTTATTCTGTATCTTCTAGAATCAAGTTATGTTTCAAAATTGCATATTCAATGTAGGTAATTTAAAAAACAAAGATGAACACCAAGAAGAAAACAAAGAAATCATCTTGAAAAATCTACTCAACACTTAGGTTAAAAAAAATTAAAGATGATTTTCTATTCTTGTCATTTTAAGCTAATATTTCACATTAGTATTTTATCATATTCTACCTTTAATCTTTCGCTGTCTACTCTTCTCATTTAATATACAGTGAATATACCCATTGATCTTTTTACACCAGTGATTTGCAAAATTTCTGAATGTGATACACAGTAAAATATATGTATTTATATTGCTACTAGAAAACACATATACCCCACACACATGCACACATATACACATTCACCCAATGCCAGTTCTTTCAATATACTTATTCATAATTTGCTGTTATCATGTGTATTTTGGAATACAGTCAGTTTATTGGTTAGATAGTAGACCATTGTAGAACTTTTCCTTAATCATTAATAAACTTCTAACTGTTGGACTTGAATTATAATATCTTATTTTTACTCTTTTGTTCATTAAACTACTAAACACACACATATATATCTCCACCTTGCTCTCCTTCCTGGAGAGAGTCTATTTCATGCCTGGTTGCTAGGCTAGGAACCCAGAGGTGCACTGGACTGATTTGGTTCTTGCAGTTAGTGGACTTTCCTTCTATGATGCAAATGCAGTTGCCTATACCTAGAAATTAGAAGAGCCCAGATACTGTTATAGTGATTTATACGACGTGGCTACTTTTGGTGACGATCAAGAACAGTCTCTCTGAGAGGTGCTGTTTAAACTGAATACATAATTGAACTACTTCTTGGGGGGAAATCTTGGGTCCTAGAACGCAGGCCCCCGAAAGCAGCAGAAAGTTCTCAGTGTTGTCGAGACCCGATGAATGTTACCTGAGAGCAATGGATAAAGTGGGGACAGGTGCTAAGAAGGAAGAGGTCACAAAAGATGAGATCACATGGTTGGAAGGGAACAGATCATGCCTCCCATGACAAATGTCCTCTGCCTTGGCCTACTACAGTTAGTTAAAGCACCAAGAAAAGCTGAGGCGAGATGAGAACCAGCAACAGTTGTGGCTGGGAATTTGGGTGGCTGGAGACTTAGGGGCTGACATGTCTCTCTGGGTGGGAGCCTCAGCATGATAGGGAACCCATTCGCTGCAGGAAGAACATGTCTCTGGTATGCCTTTTTGTCCTGTTTCACTTTGTGAGGGACTTAAGTTTCTAGACAGGGGAGAAAAGGTCTTCATTTAGTTCACTGTCTTGGCTTCAGTACCTAGGTCGCTAAAAATTTACTTGAAATTTATTTATTTTACGTGTATGAGTCTTTGCCTGCATGTGCCTGGTCCCTTCAGAGCTCAGAAGAGTGTATCAGTACCTTAACTCTGGAACTGGAGTTAAGGGCGGTGGTCAGCTGAACCTGGTCCTCGAAAGCTGAGCAAGTACTCTTAGCTGCTAAGCTGTCACTCTACCCCAAGTGACTTGCTAAGTTTTGACCCAGGAGGTGTTCAGTACATGTTTATGAAGCCAACCAATACAATTATGGCCATCCCCAGGCCTCTAGGCAAATAACAGAGGTAATTTCTGACAAATCAAGATTGTGTCTTCACATTTTCTCAAATGTGATTCTCTGTCCTTATGCTAACATGGGAGAAAGCCTTTTATGTGGAGAAGGGAGAGTTTCTCTTTCAGCTCCTTCTTTTTGTGTGAAATCACAAATAATTTCTCAGAAACCATTATGTATTTTATTTGGTCTTTTTTCTTTTTTTTTTTTTTAAATGAAATGGCATGACAATTCACCAGCTGCTTTTTGCAATGAAAAGAGAACACATTGCGATTGCCAGAAACAGATGTTGAAGAGGCCTAGAAATCTGATTTTTCCACATCAGGGATCCTGTTGTGTATTGAAATAAATTGACGGGGTTACTGGAAGCTGGTTTGCTGGTTTCTTTGAGGTTGCTCATTGCCTTGAAGAACGGAGAGTAGGATAACCATTAGAAAGGCTGGGCCACAAAAGAGACTCAAAAGGAATCCCTTGCTGGCCAGGAGTTCATTGTAGCTGTGGCATGGACTCCATGGGACATACACTCTTTGCCTGTTCTGCTTGCTCATTCTCAACATAAGCCTGTACCCTGGATAAACACGACAGGTACATTTTATTCTGGTGTTTAATAAATGTCTCTCTTGACTATGGTCCAGTAACCTAGGCCTGGCACCTGGGGATATGGAAAACATTTTAGGGATTAGTGTAGGACAGAATATGAAGACTAAAGAGTTGTCTTCCTATGAAATTTCAACTCCCATGTGCACTCACCAGGTAAGAAGACTGTAGAAATAATTTCTGTTCAAGGGCATGGGTCAGGGGAACATTGATTGACAGTTGGCATACATTGTCTACTTTCTCTCTTAACAGAACTGTCCTCTATACTTTCTTGAACGTTTCACTGAAGTATATAGGCTCCATACAGGAAATACACCACTCAGAACTTTACCATTGAATGGTTTCGTACAAAGTCAACATCTGTGGAAACAGTGCCCAGAAACAGACCATGTCTAGTACTCTGTAAGACTCCTTTGTGGCCCTTTCAGCCACTCCCCACCTCATAATAGGTCAGTTTTGTCTGCTTTTGAAGTCTGTATGAATGGAATCATGTGTCTGTGCTTATTCAGGCCTGGCTTTTTTCATTCAGTGTCACATTTGTGAATGCCATGCATATTTTCATGTGTAGCAGCGGCTCTGGTAGTCTCAGTGCCACAGAAACATTCACTGTGTGCACATTATCACTGTTAGTTTGCCCATTCTACCTTTGAGACTTTTCGCTCATTTGTTTGCTTTTGATTGTTGGTTTGTTTCTTGACAAAATTTCACTATGTAGCCCAGGCTAGCTTGAACTCATGATCCTCAAGCTTCTGCCTCCTAAATATTGGCATTACAGACACACACCATTATGCCCAGTCCTTTCCCTTTCTTCTTTTGACAGACATCTGGGTGGTTTCTACTTTTGTCTTGGGGTAAGTTTAAATGCTGATTTCCCCATTTCTTTTTGATGCATTTATGTATGTCTCGCTGGTAGAGTCTTGCAAATAGAATTGCAAGGCCACAGGTTTGTATGTATCACACTATAGATGCTCTCAAATAGTTATCCAACATGGTCTCAGGGATTTCCACTCTCATCCCCCTACCTTGCTGGGAATATCTGCTTGGGCAGGATTTCACTCTGAAAGCATCTTCCCTCCGTTCCTTTAAATAGGATACTTCTGCAGCTACAGTAGTGCAGACTGCTCAGCAGTTGCTAAAGTATGCAATTCATCTTTACACAGTGCTCCCTGGGATTGGTAGAGGGAGAGGATACAACTAGAAGAAACCATTTGGCTATTTGGATTTTAGGAAAAGTTTCCAAATATCTCTGATTCCCTAGGTATTGAAAGCTGACAGAAGGTGTATGTGACAACTAAACTTGCTTTCTGAGGAGGATTGTAGCAGGTGCTAAAAAGCTATTAGAGTCAGGAAGAACTATAGAGGAGGGTTGGACTTCCTGGTTCACATTGTCACTTCTTTGTTTACAATGTAACATGAAACTGATTATCTGACATCTCTGGGCTTCATATACCTCAGCTTCTAAGTAGAAATATTATTAGCATCAACTTTATATATGTTAGATTTGTGAGGACTGTAAGCTGATTCAGGCAGAGCCTTTAGAATCCGGTGAAGGACACTAGAATAATGTACAGTATCACCATGCTGAAATGTGCAAATACTATCTCCAAGCTTTGATTTTGTTGTTGTTTTGTTTTTAAGAATAAGACATGAGTCGGGTGGTGGTGGTGCATGCCTTTAATTCCAGCACTTGGGAGGCAGAGGCAGGTGGATTTCTGAGTTTGAGGCCAGCCTGGTCTACAGAGTGAGTTCCAGGACAGCCAGGGCTATACAGAGAAATCCTGTCTCGAAAAACCAAAAATCAAAAAAAAAAAAAAAAGGATAAGACATGAACTTACAAGTTGGGCAGTGATGGCACATGACTTTAATTGCAGCACTCAGAAGGCAGAAACAGGTGGAATTTTTGAGTTGGAGGTCAGTCTAGTCTACAGAGCAAATTCTAAGATGGCAAAGACTACACAGGAAAACTGTTGAAAAAGGAGAAGGAGAAGGAGGAGAAAGAGGAGAAGATGAGGAGGAGAGGAGGAGGAGGAGGAGGAGAGGAGGAGGAGAAGAGGAGGAGGAGGAGGAGAGGAGGAAGGAGAAGGAGGAGGAGAGGAGGAGGAGGAGGAGGAGAGGAAGAGGAAGAAGAAATACATTTGCTTAGTTTATTTATTTACTCATCTGGTATTCAATAACTATCCAATTCTGGTACTCCATGCTAGACCTATTAAAGGAAGGCAACCTCAACACAAATAATTATGGTAGTGACAAATGCTAAAAGGGACACAAATCAGCACAGAGAGGGGCATTTACCACTGCCTACTACCACAGTGGAATCAGGAAGGCTTCTCAGTGCACAAACCACTGCATCTAATCCATGTGAACTCTTATGGGGCTGGAGCAATGGCTCAGCACTTAAGAGCTCTGGCTGTTCTTCATGAAGATATAGGTTCCATTTCCAGCATCCATACGGCAGCTCAGTATCTCTGAACCTTAGGTTCCAGGGCATCCTATACCCTTTTCTGACCTCCTTGGGCACTGTATGATGTAGAGACATACATTCAGGCAAAAACATCTCTATGCATAAAAAAAATAATAAAATAAATTAAAAGTGTTTCACAAAAGAAAGGAAGGGAGGAAAGAAGACAGAAAGGAAGTAAGAAAGAAATTTTGTAAGAACCAACAGAAGAACCAAAAGCCAAATAGAGAGGGGATGTTTGTGTTCCTGTGTTTGAATACAGTGAATGACTTGCACAAATGCCTGCCATTACATCCCCACATGCAAATGAATCTGGATACCTCTGGGCCACACCAGCACCATTGTTTTTAATTCCCTAAAATTTTATGTTTTGCATCTGTGCTATGTGAGTTGCCCCACTTAGATCTACTTGAAGGCTAGCTAGGTGCATAATCCATTGAAAGGAATGCGTGCTGGAAGAGTGACATCATCCCATCTAGAAAAAACGACCAATTGTGGTTTCTAATAGTCTCTGTGAAGAAATTTTAAAGCACTTGCAGAATTTTTGAGGCTGATGGAGCCCGTTCTGTTTACATCTTTTTCTCGGGTGGACAACAGGATGACTGGCCAGTCTGCATGGGATCATTTCTCACGGTGTGACTCAGTGGTCAAAACAGAGCCCATGGGAGCTGACTCTTGAGGCTTGAGGCTTCAACATGAGCTGTAACTTCCTTGGGCCGGTGAACTTGGCATTGCACAAAGCAAGTACAGTCAATGGTTCAGTATCAGAGCTAAGTAGACACAGAACAGGCCCATGAGCAAGGGAACACAATGGCAGAGAAGCAGCAAGAGAAAGAGAGGCCATGCATTAATGGGAATAGGGTTTCTGTAGTAACCTACAGAATGTGTCATGTGATGTTTTTAGCATTTATAGGCAAGAATTCACTTAAATCTCTCAATGTTTTCAAGGTGTATTTGCTAGACTTACTGTACAACTGAGGTGATCTAATCATCTAAGTTGACCAAGGTCAGAAAGGTTTACATTGCAGACCCAGAATTGGTATCAAAAATCTCCCTACCTGTGGACTCAGTTCTTTTACTAGTATCCGACTTAACTAACTATCAAGAATATGAGCTTTAGGGGATGGAGTGTCTGCTTTTCCAGTGGGCCAGAGTTCAAGTTCCAATACCCACATGGTAGCTCACGACCAGCTGGAACTGCAATGCTTTCTTTTGGCACAAGTAAGACACAGACATACACTACACGCTGGCAACATATTCGTATACATAAAATAGAAACAGAACAAACTAAAAAGAGGAAAGTGAACTTTAGGATGCATCCAAGTTCAGGTTCCAGCACTCAGATGGAGTGGATCACAATGGCCTACAATTCCAACTTTGATCTGATGCCCTCTGCTGGTCTCCCTGAGCACTGCAGTCATGTACGGAAACCTACACTCAACAGACACACATACACTTAGGTTAAAATGTAACTAATTGGGCTGGAGAGATGGCTCAGTGTGGAGAGCTTTTGGGGCCACTTGGCAGGAATCTGACATTGGCCAAGGATAAGGAAATGGGCTTCCGGCAGGAATCTGACTTTGGGCCAAGGACAAGGAAGTAAGTTCAGGCAGAATCTAATTTTAGGCTGAAACAGGGATGTAATTACAGGCAGAAACTAAATCTTAGTTTAGAACAAAGAAGTAGGCTTCAGGCATGAGTGTGACTTTGGGATAGGATTTGGAAGTAGGCTCACATATTTTGGTAATCCTCATAAGGCCTTAGAAACAGTGATTGTGGGACTTGCCTTGCTTATTCCTTGACTATTTGCATCTATTGTATTGCTAGTTCCAAAACCTAGAACTGACCTTAATACTTGCATGTAATTAAAATGGTATAAAAGAAGATTGGAAAAAATAAACCTGCCCTCAGCTTCAGAGCTGGCTGGGGTCATGCTACAATGTTGTCTAATTGTCTTTTTTCTTTTTAAGCCTCACTCCTGGGCTGGAGAACCTGTTGACTGACTGGACTGACCAGGTCAGGTCAGTGATTAAGAGCACTGGCTGCTCTTCCAGAGGACCTGGGTTCAATTCCCAGCAATCATGTGACAGCTCACAATTGTCTGTAACTCCTTTTCCAGAGAATCAGACACCCTAACACAGACATACATGCAATCAGATCACCAATGTACACAAAATAAAAAAAATAAATTTTAAAAAAGATTTAAAAGTTTAAAAAAATAATTTAAAAAGGAGCTTTGGGATAAAAGAAAAGTAGAAACTTCTCTGACCTAGTGGGACTATTGAAACACCTTTTCCTACGGTCTTCTTTGAACTGTGGAACAGACCAGAGGGGACGTGTAGATGAAATGGATAGATTAAGGTCTCTGGCCACAGTAGCTACTCATTAGATGATATTTCCCCTTGTGTGTGGGAACATCAGTTGGGTTTGTTTATAAGAAGGGTGTTGAGAAAAACACTAGTTCAAGTTGAAGCTTTTTGGACATCTGGAACGAAAATTTCCTGTTCAGAAAATGAGGCTAGTACGTGGTCGTTTGAGGCCTACCTCAGGCTGGGTGAAGTGTCTACCATTTTGTTATACCTTGTCAAAAAAAAAAGTTAACTTTGTGCTTTTGCCTATTTTTATATTTTTCTTCTTCCTTTTTGAGCTTGATTTGATGTATTGATGATGTCATTAGGGGACAGGGAATTTTTTCTTTTTTTAGTTCCATTATGATATCAGGCAGCAAGCTCCTGGGATCTTCCTGACTCTAACTGTCCAGCACCAAACTCAGCTCCTCCTGCCTACACAGCAAGTGCCTGTACCCACTATGCCTTTTCCTCAGGCCCCTTTGGATTTCTAAAAGAAAATACCAAATGTCTATTTCCCCCCCTCCGATGTTGTTTGTTTGTTTGTTTGTTTGTTTTAGGGTCTATTTAGTTTTCTGTTGCTGAACCTTTTTTCCAACTTCATCGAGTCAATGTTCAAAGGGCACTACTTATCTTTTTCCTTTCAACGTTTACTGTGCCTTTACCAAAGGGAAGGCATTGTGTCAAATTCCTCACAGGATGGTGGATTCACTTCAACATATTGTATTTCTCTAGGAGATCTCGGTCCCTTTGGTTTCTGGCTTTTGTAGAGCTCTGAACTTCATGTTTTCTGTTGTTGTGCTGTGAGACTTCTATCAACACTACTTTGGTTTCCTAGTGTCCTAGTTGTGACTTCTTATACTCTTGACTCTGAGAATCACCCTATGGTTTTAGGAGTAGCATGGGTGTGGGATGCCAAGTTCTCCTTGGTAAATTCTGCTTCTTTCTGGGGTCCTATCTTTTAAAATCTTGGCTGTATTTGAAGCTCTCTAAGATTTCCAGGCCTGTGCTTTACATGCACATCTTACTCTTCTACTTGTTCCCCATGTAAGAACTCATCAGTAAACTACTCCCAGTTTTGCAAAAGTGAATGCCTTACTGAGCATTTGGGATGCTGGCTTAACTTGGATCAGCCCTAGTTTCCTTATTAATGAAACATGACTCATAGAGTAGTTTGAGGTGTAACTATATTTTAAATGTACTGATAAGCCTAAAGTCTTTATTGATTGATGTTCTTGAAGTAGAAATCCTAACTGGCCATAGCTGGGCAGTTATTTTCTGTGTTTAAGCTTACATGGGAATCTTAATGAAACTGCTTCTGTTGGGAACATTGGTGATTATTGCTATTAAATTAATTAAACTTTTGTTAAACAACTTACTTTGTTGTGATGGTAGAAAGCTCCAGATCTGTACTAAGCATTTTTCTGAGGGATCTTGAAAAAGCATAAAGAAGTCTGTGGACCATGCTTCTTTCACAAATATATCTTTCTGGCAAGCAAGGATTTATCTAAAGAATGGAAAGGAATGGATAGTACCAGTATATACTGACATATGGGCCATTATGGTTATTTCCAGCCCACTAGTTAATAATCTTTAGGTATTTCTCTGAGTGAGTTGCTTATTGTCCAAAGTCAACATTATCCTTATAACACTAAGTTCTGCCTCACCATGGCTTACATGGTCTTTTTGAGAAAATCACTTTACCCACCCACAGTTGACTAATGACGGTGAGACGTGCTTCTAGTTCACAATGCCTGGTATTTGAAAGATCAACTTTTTATAGTCTGATCATGTCCACTGTTCTAGTAATTTTAGAATTCTGTCATTTGGTGCATAGGAAACCCACTGTGAATTGAACATGTCTCACAGATCTAAACAAGGCAAGCCCTGATCAGGCTTCAGATGTGCCTGATTTATAGACACTAACTCAGAGAAGCACCAGTGTAATTCAGAAATACCCATTAAAACTTTAGTTCCAACCAATATCTTGAATTGGACTAAATAGCTCTTTGCTTGTCCTGATGATGAAGTGGAATACCAGGCTAGTGTATGAGGAAATGAGAATGAAAATTTTAGAAGCTAAAGCCATGGTTTATATTTGCAGTGAGTGGGGAAAAAACTTTCAAAATGCAAATATCAAGCTATACTTTTCTACTAATAAATTAGAGCTCTTGATGGTGGCTTTCCAATGACCCTTTTCCTTGTTGAAGGAAGGAATTTTACTAAAGAGCAGGGAAGGGTTCCATCGTCTGTGTCCTGACAGCCATAGGTTGGAAGTTTGCGCCCATTTTGATCATTTGTATCAGGGCTCCACAGATTGTCACAAAAGAAATTTACGGGGGAGGGCTGCTGAGATGACTTGGTAGCTAAGAGCTTTTGCTGCAAAGCCTGGTACCCAGAGTTGGGACCACACATGGTAGAAAGAGAGAACAGACTATAGAAAGCTGTCTTTTGAGTCACACACACACACAAACATGCACACACATACACAAACACACTCACACATCACACACACTCACATACCACACACACATGCCCATACATATACACACACACACTCACACACATACACATTTATACACATACACACATATGAACACATGTAGACACACATGCAAACACATACACAGAATACTTCCCCACCCCCAGAAAACAACGTTTGAAAAAATGCTTAAAACCCTGTTTTTAAAAGAAAAAATGATTAAGTAATTAAATTCCAGTCTTCAGGGACTTATCAGCTATACTCCTATCTTTTCTATGTCTAGGAGTCATTGTTACAATCATTCAAACAATACTTTCTTAAATAAGAAACAGGTTAATAAGATAGGTGTTTGGTAAAGTTAATCCCTTGACACTGATGCTATTAACTGCTGTCAATGAAAAGATAAAGAATTAAACACTATTATTTACAGTGACTTTGGAGACTCCATATGAAAACTGACTGTTTCAAGGCTGACTTATACCCAGTTTTAATTCAGCATACTAATCAGCTATACCATGGACAAATTGGTTTTTCTTTCTGTATTCTAAAAACTAGGGGAACACACATTTACAATTTTCAGATAGAATTCCTATAGTTCCTGACTGGCCTGGAATCTCTCCATAGATTAGGTTGGACTTGAACTCACAGAGTGTTCCTGGGTGCTGGGATTAAAGACATATGCCACCTTTCTTGAAATTAAAAACAAACAAACAGACAAACAAACAAAGTCTCTTGAAAAATAGTTAGATAATATGTATTGGCAGACCTGGAATAGTCCTTCCTCAGATCAGGTAAAATTGAATACAGCTATGTTAAAGAAGTAGGCAAAGCCAGCAATGTAACTGAATGATAATGTAAGGCCTAGTGTTCAATCACTAGTTGCACAAAATTAAAGAAAAATACAAACCAAGTTAGTTGTTTTGTTATCTATATAAAATATTACCTGTCAACACTACAAAGTCCTCTTTCTTTATTAGTTTATTAATATTTTTTAAGTTAGCAGCATTTTCAGCAATCTTTGTTGATTCTCCTCCCCCCCAACCTCCTCTGCTCACCACTTGCCAATCTTCTGTCTCCTCCTAACAGTCCCCACTCTGCATTGATGTCACAAGTGTCACCCTTTCTTCTCTCTTTGCCACTTAAGATCTCTCGTCTCTCATGGTTGCCTTTAATGGACCTTTTGTTGTAGTTGTTGGGTATGAGTTTGTTGGATCTAGTTGGACAATGCCTATCACACAGAAGATAGTCAATACTGATTTTTTTTTAAATGAATGAACTGAAAAGTAAAACTAACAAGCAAGCAAACAAAATGCCCCAAGACCTACTAGTGATGGATGCTGTTGAGTGCCCACAGGGATCTCCTTTAAAAGATGAAGCAAAAGCTGGCATAGTGGTGCTTGCTTTTAATCTCATCACTTGGGAGGCAGAAGCAGTTGGATCTATGTGAGTTCTAGGTCAGCCTGGTCTACAAAGCAAGTTCCAGGACACTCAGAGATATACAGAAACCCTGTCTGGAAAAACAAAAGACAAACACCACCACCAACGACAACAAAAGAATGAAGGGGAAAAAAAAAAAGAAGGACAAAGCATCTTTTTCTCTTTTGGAAATATTGCTAACTAACAGTTCTCAGTTGAATTTTCTTTTTCTGTTTGTTAAGATTGCAGAGAGCTCCCTAGCCTAACGGCATGCTTAGTTCTTGGAGTACGGAATACCCAGTGACCTTCTGGCACAACATGTAAAAGCTATGGCTCTTAACCTCAACTCAACAACTCTGCCAAGCCACTTTAGCATTAGTGTTCCCTCTGGGGTCATATCAGACCTTTGATGGAAGGACATTGCTGGCCAACTTCTCCCCCAGTTCTCTATTCTCCTGAGTGCTAGTGCAGCCCCAACAAATCTCTAATATATGCTTTGCTGGGACTACAGAGGGAGTTAAACATAGCATATGCTAAATAAAACAGTAGGCCTAGCAGCCAGAGACAGGCTTCACAGGAACACAGGACTGCTTTTCCTCCAGACTGATGAATGGACTCTTTTGTGAGCCTTCATCGTCCTAACAGAAGTGTTTTCTATAAGAACCTGTGGATAGAGGTCATGGAAGGAACTGTAAAGGGCCTAAGATTTGGACCTATTTTATTTATTATGGTGTCCTAGTTAAACTTTGGAAGCAGACAGATGCAATTTCACAAGCCAATACTGCCATTTACCAGCTATATGACTTTCCTTTCTTGGTCTGGATTTCATTGTCTATGAAATGGGATTCAGAAGAATAAATGCCTGCTTCTTACATTGTTATAAAGGTCAAATGTGATAAAAGAGGTACAGTTCATAGCATGGCATGAATTTATGTTTAATCAAAAGGAGCTTCTGTTATCTTGAGGTCAGTGGAGACTCCTAACTTGCTCGGGGACTGGGAGATAACAGAGGTTCAGTTTGGGCTGTGATCGTGTTGGCAATAGAGAGTATCTCCATGCTAGACACTAGTGGCACCCTCAGATTCCTTGCAAGGAAAGATTGAAAAACAGTGTTTATTCTCTGAGGGCTTGCCTCAGCCACTGGGAATCAGCTTAGGCCTAAAGCCACCCTTGGCAATCCTGACGAAAGGGAGAGGGATAAAGGACCAGCTATTTCAGAGTCTAGAGTGCTACAAAATCTCTTTCTGGGGTAGCCGTTTCAAACTCAGTGTTACTGAGCCCACCTATGAGTGTTGAACGTTCACTGAGATTTTTGTCCAGATGGCACGGAAGCTCCGTGCCTCCTCCCGCCCCATCCCACCTGTGCCTCTTCTCTCCTATGTGGGGGCGGTCCTCACAAACTTGATAAAAGTAGCTCTCAAGGCCTGGTGCAGCTCTCAAGGCCTTGTGTCGTCTGAAAGCACCATGAAAGGGTGAAAGAATGCTCAAGCACCACCCTGTACACCTCCTATTTCTTTTGTTCCTCCCTTTATCTTTCAATCTTCCCCCTTTGTATGTACTTTGTTCTTGTCATATTGGGAACCCTGCGTTCTAATGGCCTGTTGTACATTGCTTGTCCGGGAGCTGTCAGGTCGAAGAAGAAGCCTGTTTAGACAAGTTGTCAGGTTGAACAAGGGAGGGAAAAAAATCCTAAATCAGTGTGCTTGCACAGGCACTTACACGTAGGCTAATTTTTCTGGGGCCATGTTAATCACTGTCATTTACATTTGTACACATAATTGTGCAAGTGTGTGTGTGTGGGGGGTGGTGATTAAAGAAAAGGCTCTGTGCAGATGAAGGATCTTCTGCTACAGCCCAGGCCAGAGACCTGGACTGAGTTAGATGATTCAAGTCCTCTTACCTTTTCCCAAGCCCCTCAGGCAGCAGTATGGCTAGTTACTTAAGGAGCCCTTGTGCCTTATCTCCGGGGGGATGGAAGCAAATGTCCACAGCCTTGAGAGCAGGGAAGACAGCAGGTAGGTTGCTAGGGTGACTTGTTTAGAAATAACAGCCAAGTCCATTTCAAGACAAAAAAACCAAACAGACATACAAAACCAAACATTCCCCTCCTCCCAAAAATAACAAAAGCAAAACAAAAAACCAAACATACCACAGAGGGAGCCATTCTGGAGGTGTTGAACTAGGCCAGAAACAAAAAGAAAAGATTGGAAGCCACCTCCCAATTATAAAACTGAAGCACATGCAGATGTGCACACTTAATACTTTTTCTTTTGAGACAGTTGCAACCATGGATGATTTAAAGCTGCACTATGCCACAAAGAACAAACTATGTCCCCTATGAATGGACAACTCCAAATTTGGTATTTTCTTTGATATTTCATACTTCTCTCTGCATCCTTGTCCATTCCCACCATCATAGCTGAAATACAGACAAGGACAGGACAAGAAAGGTGGACAACTATAAGACAAAAGAGGTAAGTGAAGAGCTGTAAAAAATGCTTCGCAGCCTGGAAATGACTGTTTGAAGGGTTTGTCAAATCTGATTCCCTTAAGAGAATCTGGCTGAAATTCTGAGGAAGACATTTTCTTTAGGTCTGCAGCTGTATCTGGGGCTAGACTCAGAAGCATACATTAACGGGGCTGTGACTCCTGGAGATCCTCCCACTTCCCCTATTTTCTCTGCCTTCTAGATTTATTCCCCCCACAGTTGGAATCATTAAATGATACTGCTCTAGTGGCTGGAACATGAGAGTGGGAGGGGGCAGAGTAGGAGCATTTCTGACAATCATTTCTGTTAAGAAAGCCAGGATCAAGAATCAAAATAGCTGTCTTTCCCCAAACCAAGAAGGCAGATGAAAGTCTAGGTGTTCTAGAACACCCACCCAATTGAGAAACACTTGACCCAGAACAGAAAGTTGAACTGCAGAGACCCATTTCTGACAGATCCTGTAGCCAGACTCCACTCTGCTGCGATTTCTGCGATATCTTAGAAAGAGATTTTTATCATTGAAAATCCAAACATTTGATAGGTGAATGTAGTGATTTATTTTTGCCCTTTGTAAAGAGACTGAAATTTTTTACCAAGAAAAGGAAACTTGATTACCCATTCGAAGATGTTGAAAGCCAGGTATGGTAGCACATGCCTTAACACCAGAAGAAGCAGGCAGACCTCTCTGAGGTTGAGCCAAGTCTGCTCTACACAGTGAGTTCCACAACAGCCAAAGCTACATAATGAAACCATGTCTCCAAGGAAAAAAGTTTGTGTAAGAGAAAATGTTTTTTAAAAAGGCATTACAAACAAAAGGCATTACCATTGGGTGGCACACGCCTTTAACCCCAGCACTCAGGAGACAAGGCAAGCAGATCTCTGAGTTCGAGACAGCCAGAGAGAAACCCTGTCTCAAAAGGCCAAAAGGGTTGGGGAGGGGCATTACCAATTGTTTCCTAATTATAGAACTGACTTCACATGGAAACTTTTATATTGTTGCCTCACACCCCATCAATTTAAAAAGTCATTAGCTGGTTTCTCTCAATTGGCTAGAATTTTCAAAACCTCAAATGTCGAGTTTTTGAACTCCACTTTGTTCCTTTCAGAATCATAGAAAAATGTTCACTAACATAATGACATAGTGAGCAAGTGCCAGGCACCATGGTAGGGAACAAAAGAAACACAAATCTTAAGGGCATAACCTTTGCTTGTAAATTATGTGTGGTCTAAGGAAGGAATAGAGAAAGTGGTCAAGACTGGAAAGCATAAGAGTGAAGAGAAGAGACAGGAAGTCAGTGTGCCTTTGTTTTCCAGTTAGAAGGCTGAGTGTTGACATGCGCTGTCATTAAGTCCTTACAAGAAGCCTTTCAAGTGGGTTGATAGAAATATACTATTGTTAAGCGAGTTGTTGAGTTCTCATAGCTAGTAATTGGCAGAGACAGAGTCTAAACCCAAGCAGTCTTGTGCAAAGTACACTCTTCACCTTCATCTTGGCAGGAAGCTGGGGTTGGGCGTATGGAGGTGGTGTTGTTAAGGAAGTCAAGAAAAATGCTCCAGATGAGATGACAGATGTCATAGCCTTGCAAATAATTCCCTTGCCTACAACATGATGTGTATGTATGGAAATCTAATTAGCGCATGGATCAGAAGGCTGAGAGGAAAGCAAGAGAGCTTCCAGCATATGGCTCCATGGAAGGAGAGCAAACACTGGTCTAAGGTGGTGGCACTGAAAGTGTTTCCATAGTGACTGTGTTCCAATCTTGATGCTCCCTTAGACAATAATGGGCAGTCTGACTAACAGGGTGTCAAGGTCAAGGACATTTAGGGAACATCCACGTTCTAGGAAGATGAGCAGGTTTGCAAAGGCCTCTCACCTCCTTATGTATGAAACTCCAAGAGAAAATAAAAATTGACGACAGAGTCTCCCTGAACAGAATGTCTGTAGAGATCTCAGAGAACAAGAGTCCCAGGGCACATGATCTAGGAGTTCCAGTCTTGCAGGGGCCAGCTCAGGCTATCTGGAGCTCTGAACCTGCTGAGCCTCTTATCATAAGGTCAGAGAATCTCTGCAGGCAGTAGTTTTGGTGTTTAGAGCTTTCCTATCCGTTCATGCCTCTGCTCTTGCCCAATTATTCGTGTATTGTCCCTAGACTCCTATCTCTTTGGTCCTCAATTTTCTTCTAAAATTATAGATTCCTATTTTAGTTCTCCTTCCAGTACTTGTGAAGCCATCCTGTTACTCTAGCACTCATTGCCTTTCATGCTCGACCTTTGAACATGGGGGATCTATTCATGTGACTCTTCAGGTTGGCCTAATTTCTGCTGCTAATTCTCCTGACTGTTCCTGCCCCATCCTGTCTGCTCTATCTGATTCTTTGATTCCCGTTTCCCTCCTTCCTTTCTGCACTTACATCATTTAACATTTATTTTGTGCATTCTACAGGAGTCTGAAAATTAAAGGGTTTAGTATGGCCATTCATAACTTATAGCTTATGTCAAAGTACTGTAGCAACTTGGAGGAGTTAGTTATGCCTGCACCATAGCTGATCAGCTGAAAACACGCTTACTGGAAGATCTACTGTGACAGGTAATATCTTTCACTTATGTTTTTACATGTGTGTAGATCCTGTTGGGATTGATAAAACACTGTGTGTGTGTTTTCAGACTACTGAAACACACACAAACCATTTTAATTTATACAGAATTATCATGGTCTTTGCCATTACATACTTTCCATTATGTATGTGTATGCGTTTGTGTATGTGCATGTGTAGGTGTGTGTATGTAGTTTTCACATGTGTACATGTTTATCTTTGTGAATGTTCGTGTGTGCGCGTGCATGTGTGTAGTCCTTTTGTTCTTGCCTACCCAGTTTTTGCCTACCCAGTACTGGGAATACAGTCTCTTTAGCTCCCACATGTGGCCCTGTGCTTAGATTTTGTTTTTAACAGATATACTAGGAATCTGAACTGAAGTCATCATGCATGCATGTACTGCACGTGCCTTAGCGACTGAAACTCTCTCATCATGTATTTTTAAATTAACATGTTATGTAAGGATCATTACCTTATTAGTGTCTATAAATTTTTTTTTTTTTTTTGTTAAAAGGGATTGTTTACACCATCTGAACCTCATGTCTGACCTGAGTTGGATCTGGATTCGAACTGAACTTCTGGTATAAATGAGCTGTGTACCTTTGGCTATGCCACTTTTTTAATGAACTCTTTCATTGCTTCTTTATTTCTTGAGATTATCATATAAGTACATCATCTTCCTCTTCCCTTTTCTCCTTCCAAACCCTCTCATAAACACCAAGAAGTGTTTCAACTCATGGCCACTTATTTCATTAGTTGTTATTTCTAACCTGCTAAGTCTGTCTAGTGGTACTTGTATGGAAGTTTTCAGAGACGATCATACACAAAGGACTACAGGCAACTGAGAAATATTCAGTCCCTTAGCTGAAAATGGGGCCATCAGTCCTCACTCATGGATTTCTGTGGTGATTGAACAAAAAAGTGAATGTGGAAACATATAACAAACTTTATGATTGCTTAATAATAAGCAATTATTAACATTTTTATAAATAATAGAGTGGAGGGGCTGCTGATAGTTCAATGTAATCATGAGGACCAGAGTTTGAATCCCAGCATCCATGTAATAAGTCAGACATCCTGCAAATTCCTATAACTCCAGCTCACAGAGATTTGATGCTTTCTTCTGGCCTCCCCTGGCCCATAGATTGTATGAGTGTGCATCCCTGCACATGTGTACATACACTGTCACAGACACATAGATACTCACATAATTAAATAAAATAAATCTTTAAAATAAAGAAGAAAAACAAGGAGGGCAACGAGATGATATTAGCCACAAATTAGTCAAAGATCGTAGGTGTTTCCAGAAACATTGAAAAGGTCTGCATTGGGGCTGGAGAGATGGCTTAGCAGTTAAGAACACTGGCTGCTCTTCCAAAGGACCTATATTGTATTCTCAGAACCCAGATGTTGACTCTCAACTCTTTGTAAACTCCAGTTTCAGGTGATCCAAAGCCTTCTCTGGCTTCCTCAGGAACTCTATACATACAACGGACTGACAGACATGCAGGAAAAATCCATACACATAAAACATTTTTACAAAGACTTTACTGTGACTTCATATTTCTAACATATCACTGGCTCTTTCAAAGTTGAGCATACAATCCTTAAATGAATGGATGAGCCACTTAGTGCCCAGTGCTGGTCAGTGCTACAAGACACTTGCTGTAGTTTAGCCACTCTATCCTCCTTCTGAATGTTTCTGAGTGGATTTTGATGAAGGATCAGGAAGTGAGTGGTATCTATTATTTAACTACAACCAATCTAATGGCATTGGTAATATTCAGGGGTGGCATTTGGAGGTAGCAATGCTTGGCCCATGATTACCAGGCTGATATTGCAATAGGATCTTATGTGTGTTGGTGGCCTGAACCTTCCTTTGCTCATTCATCCTACTTATTTATTTATTTTTTTTTTTTAGCAAATCTATGAGTTAATCAAAAGCCTACCAACAAATTTTGTGTATTGGTGTGTGTGTGTGTGTTTGAGTTTTCTAGAACCAGTTCCTGATGTTTGTAACCAACATTGCAGCTTGGCATACCCATATGGACTTGTCATAGGTGTGCAAGTTCTAGAACCAATAGCCAGTACTAGGCCCTTTCAGCCCAGTTCCTGTAGGAGGAACTTAGCCAAGCAGGCTCAGCTGCAATACTAGCACATGCCCTGCTGATACTTCCTCCCCGAGCTGACCTAGAATCTGCTCACATGGCTAGAGACTGCTACATGCTAGATCTCTTGGAGTGAACCAAGAGAAAGAGACAGCACCACATCTGGCTACTTGAGAGCCAATGAGATGCTGGGAAGGAGGTATAAAGGTTTGCCCAGTTCCTGCAGTAAAAGAGTGCTTTGCCACTTGCCTGACTCTTGGAATCTGTGTCATAGGCTCTGCGCCCTTTTACCCCTGCCTCAAGGGTCCTGGTTGGGGTTGCAAGCAACACAGTCCCACACACATGGTAGAGTCTTTGTCATTGACATAGCCTACTGATACATGAGTCTTCCTGCTGGAGCAGTCAGTGTCAAACTCCCACCACACTACATTTCTTCTCTGCGCCTTTAGGGCTATTTGGGCTATCAGATGAGAAGGATATGGGTTGGCCTTGGACAAGATGCAGCCACGAGTTATTACTGGTTTCTCTCATCTTCTGTAGAACCATTTGCATATTTGCTTTAATCTAGAGAAGACAAAAACAGCTAAACCCTTCAGCGGGCTGGAGGCTAATGCTGGCTTTCAGCTATTCTGCCTTCTCCTCACACTGCATTTTTATCCAGTTTATACTGTTGTTTGTTGTGAAAAGGACAGGGCAAGGTGAGCACTGCTTAAAAAAAAAAAAAATCACAGGCTCCCTGAAAGTGCTCAACGGATCCCAGATGCGTACAAAGTGCTCTTGTTTTGTTTCGAATTTCAGATGTTTAATTATAAGGAAGAGAATTAGGCATATAAAACAAATTACATTGGCAGCGTTTACTTCACTTGTGCACCACGGGGCCCAGGCTCCCCTAATGAGATGTGACTACAGATCATTGTGCTTCCTGCAAACAACCAATTGCTTCTAATGGGGCAGAGTCTTCCTTGTGCTGTCTGAGAATTAGCCACAGGTGTAGCATTTGACTTGGGAACGCATCAATGTCTAGGAAAGTGTGGTTAGGTCAACGGCAAGGAGAGGAAGGGGTTGGGGAGAGGGGAGAGAGAAGGACAGGTTTCAGTGCTTGTTGATTATTTCTATCTGCTTCTTGGCCTCTGACCACAAGCGCTTAAACCAAGAAAAATGTGATGCTTCTGTATCTTTTCTGTAGAAAGCAATTTTATAGCTGCTAACGGATGCAGGCAGTGAATGCTGTCTTCTTGTCAGTGTTTAATAATATTAATGTCTGCAGCAAAGAACAAACACCCACTCCTCCATGGTCGAAAACTGTTTGTGGGCTAATTGGAAAACAATACTTAACGTTGCTCTTAATTAGAATTAATTACAAGACCCCAGTGAAGAAATAAGTACATATGTGAGACGCTAGGATTTCACACTGTGATGCTAAATTTCCTTAAGAAAGCTGGCCCTCATTCTATCACACCTTCTAAACCTACAGGGCTCAACAAAAGCAGCTCTGGTTACCAATAGAATATCTATACCTAAATATCTCTCTGTGTCCTTGATGGGCTTGTATTGACAATATTGATTTCAGCATAGGTAAAACTGGCTAATTGGTAAACGAGAAGGCAAAACAGTATTGAGACTGAGGAGCATAGAGGAAGGAACTAATTTCTTGGTCTTACAGATACTAACTGGACACAAATCTTGAGACACAGTTCTTTTGTTTGTCAATCAAAATGTTCTTTAAGCTCTCTAATTTTCCAGACCTGGCATTCTGCCTTGAAATTTCTAACTGTGAAACGGAAGGCAAGTTTTTGGAAATAAAGAATATCCCAGATAAATGATTTTTATTTCATCTTTAACTTTGTTTAGGGGCAGTCAGTGGTAATTACTCTACACAAAAACCTGTTTTTGTCAAAGAAGTAACAAAAGAACCACTGAACTAAGTCAAATGCGCAATCATTTTGCAAACAACCAGTTAAAAAGTCCTGACTAAATACTAGTTTGCATGAATCAGGCTATGTTCTGCAAAACAATATGCTTGTTTTCATGGAGACACAGCCATTGTTTTCTGCAAGACTTCCAAAAATCCTATTTTGAGGAGTCCCAAGTTCGTGATTAAAGAAGCATTGGGAATGTGGAATGACAGCTCTGTAAGGTGTCCGCGGAAGAGGATCTTCATAGTAATTATCACAAGTAGCTTTGTAGCTTTCCTGGGACGTACACTTTGAAATGTTGGATTTTTTTTTCATTCTGGGACCCTTTCCGTTTTTATAGTTATTGTTATTATTAATTTTATACTGTATATACTGGTATTTTCCTTATATTTCATATATGCCTGTCTATGATGTATGTGCCCTTACCCTCAGAGGCCAGAAGAGGGCGTCAGATCCCCTTGGACTGAAGTTACAGACGGCTGTGAAATGCCACGTAAGTGCTAGGAATCAAACTTGGGTCCTCTGCAAGACTGAGCAGTAGTATTTTCAATGGCTGATCCATCTCTCTACCACTTGGAACCCTTGTAATTAGTATGGATCAACAGCTTAAGAAACACCAGTACTCTGTAGAATCTGGGAAATAATGCTGCTAGGGCCTGAAATATCCATGTCCCTCTTAAATTAACATGTTATAATGTAATCACCATGGTAAAGTTATTTGAGGTTGGGTATTTTGAGGTATGATTAATTCCTGAGGGTTTTGGAAAGAGGTCACAGCAAGATTCTTTTGCCCTTCTACCAGGTGGAAGTACAGGAGGACCTTCATGAGATATTTATCAGCTTTTCAGTCACTCGTGAAACTTGGGTTTGTATTCCTCAGCCTCCAGCAGTACAAACAATGCATTTCTTTTGTTTATAAATTACCCAGTATAAGGTGTTTTGTTATAGTAGCTCAAACTGATTTAGATATATGTTATACAATTAGAACTGTTTATTTCACTATTTCAGCTGAAAAATCCAAGCAAAACAAAGGTAGAAGGAAGGATAAATCAGGGAAATACTGAAGAATGGAGGATATGGATAAATTTTGTAATGATTAGACTCAATGTACATGTTTGAAACTGCTCACCATTAAGACATTATAGTAATTAAGCTAAATTAAATGACTGCTTATAAGAATCAAATACAACACAACCAATTATATGGTAAAGCTGAATTTTAGAAAGAGACAAAGCCATTTTTTGTTCATGTTGTACAATTTAGAAAGTGATAGAAAAGATCAACAATAGAGATTGTGATTTTATTTATTTTTCTCTCTTTAGTAGCTACTAAATCACACTCCATTAATATGAACAAAAAAATCTTATTTTCTTTGTGCTATGAAAGCAATAGCAGGTAAATTTCTAAGTGTCATGAAGAGCGTTTGTGGGTGTTAAGTTGTTGTGATTACTGATATAAGTTTTTCCTGCACTAGCAAAAGAAAATCTGTTTTATAAATGACCACTAAATAGTAATTTCTCTAGAGAATAAAGAAACCCCTGCAATGTACTTAGTAACACAATAAATAAAGATGCTAGGGTCACAAGTTCCCAGAATAAAGCTATTTCTCATGTGGTAGGTATATTATTCTTGTCAAAGTTCATGAGATATGTATGTCCATCAACAAAAGCAGACCCCTTAGGGAGATATCTTAAGATGAGTAAGAGGCTTTATCCCAGTGTAGTTTTTTGTGCTTATTTATTAGAGATACCACACAAAACTCAATTTATTATTTTCTATTCCATTTAATAATGTCTTTGTTCTTCTTCTTTTTTTCCTTTTCCCAGTTGCTTAGCACCCACTATCAATGATGTCAAAAGATGGCAGGAAGGAGAGAAAGAAGGATTAAAAAAATATCACAGAATAATTTATCAGCAGGAGTCTTCCTTGAATGCCCTGCAATTTTGCTCTCAGTAGGAATTTTCAACCCTAACAGAGTGAATCTTTGTCTCCCAGGGAAGGGGGCCCTTCTCGGGTTGGTCAGAGCTCCAGGCAGCCTAGCGCCACGACTATCTCTCATCATAACTGTGACTGTTATGCTTCTACTTGAAAAGACATGGGATTTATGCTGTGCAGCATGCGCAAATGGGACACTGGCCTGTAAAGTTTGATTGATAGGATTCACAGGAGGCTGCCTGAATGCCACATGAGTCAAAGGCCTGTGTCCTCACCCGACTCGCAGCCCAGTCTCTGAGGCAAGCTGCCCCACTGAAAATGGATTTGATCACCTGAGGCCGGCAGGCTACACTTTTCAATTTCATTCACTTCCGTTGTGGCAACATAGACCAATAGCAGCTCAAGCTGTTTGGGACTGTCTGTGAGCTGCACCTTTGCCATTGGCTCTTACTTCCCAGCTGTCTAATCTTAGTTTGAAAAGGTGGGAATAACACTCTTTGGCTTGAGAAGAGACTGCAGAGGTGAGCCCTAACTTGTATTTCATATTGTAATGAAAGGATGGTCACACGCCAGCAGGATATTAAAACCATAAATATCACAAAAGATGAGTTCGCAAATATCATTTCCTAAGAGAAATCTTTGCTTATGCTCTGGATTAGGTAAGGGACCTCTGTCCTGAATTCCTTTTTCACGGCCTTCGCTGTCATTGTCATGAGCGAATCCATTATCTGAAGTATCATTTGCCTCTTGTTAGTCCTTAATTCTATAAATACAAAGACTCTTTTGTCTTCTCCCCAACACTCAAGGCAATAGTCTTTTCTCTTCCCTTCTTTTTTTTCTTCATTCCTTCTCTTTCCTTCTCTTCATGAATAATTTAGACCTAAAGCCATTAGGCAAGGACAAATGAAATAGGTATCTGCAGTGGAACAGGGAGGGATTCCAAGGTCTAGACCTGGAGATGAGAGCCCCAGCAGAGCCAAGAGAATAACTTATACCTTCTTACAGCTGAAGGACAAGCCCATTTACCTTGTGTCCCATGGCAGGAAACTCTTGACCTGCTCAGTCTCTTTGTGGTTAGGTGGGAGGTGAGGGTGTTAGAGAAGACCGTACACTTGTGAATATAGTTAAAACACATCTGCTAGATTGACCTTCTACATTGTTCCAGCCAGTTCTTGTGTCGTAATAGACACAGATTACTAATTAGTTTCCTTTGATGGCCAGTAGTGTCCATGCTAATTGCATTTTCAACTGGCTGCTTGGGAAATCGTAAAAACATGTGTGTGTCTCTGTGTGTGTGTTCACATACATCATCTTAGGTAGTAGAGAGACTTCTGCCTTCTAAATCAAATTATCCTTCAGGCCTCAGTTTCATCTTTCATTAAGCAGGGTTAGTGATAACTTCGTTAGTGAGATTGTGATGTTATAGAAGATAAGCTGGCTGTGTGTATTCATTATGGACTTCTGGCCTTGCTGCCCCAGTGTGTGTGTGTATGTGTTATACACAGCAGTCTAGCAAGACTAATGGATTCTCTCTCAAAAGAATTGCCAACTTCCTATCCTTCCCCTGCCTCAATCTAGAATACTGGAAGCAGGGCTTACAGCTGCTTATGCCATTCTCTGTCATAAGTCTGCTGTGCTTGGGGCATGAGGTAGAGGAGCCTGTTTTGTGCTTATACATGGCAAGATCTTTGAAATGTCCATAGTGTGTTTCATTGCTTGACATGGAGGATATATGTGCATGCCCAGAATGTTAGCATTCTGTCTAAACTCCACCTCCACAGTTACCTGACAACAGCCAGGTATGCTCCTCCCCACAGCTACCTGGCAACAGCCCTGCCCACTATTATTAAAGGGGCTGTCTGGCCCCTCCTCTCTCTCTTGCCCCTTGACCCGCGCACCTGCAGGTTGTATCTGCCCCTCTCCCCTTCCCCCTCTCTCCACGTGGTCATGACCGGCCTCCACCTCCATCTCTCTCTGCTCTCCCTCTCCTCTCTTCCCTCCGCCTAAATAAATATTCCCTTCGTGGAACCCTCTGGCCTGGCATCTTCCCTTCCAAGCTCCTGCGACAAGATAACAACACAGAATCCTTTACAATTTGTTATTTCTGGCACTGAACATGGATGGGCTTGCTTCTAAGGAAACTAATGCCATCATGGTCCCTTGTGTTAAAAAAAAAAAAAATCTCCCTAGCCTCCAGCAAGCTATTTTACCTCTGAACTTTATTTATAAACACCCACAGTTACGGCATCTGCTTCTTCATGTTAATTTTCTCTGTTCCAGCCTTCCAGCCCAGAAGGCGAGTTTCAGGCTGTAGGTAGGCCGAAAGAGGGAAGCAGGTAGTAGAACGGAGAGTGGCAAAAAGAGACTTGCCATAGGCCCTGTAGCAAGGGCAGATGGAAATTCTGAAGAGGTGCCATTTTATTCTTGACCTCCCCTGGAGGTTTCTAGGGTAGGGATGGGATGAGAGCCAGGAAACTCGAAGTGAGCACAAGCAAGGCTGCAGATGCAAATGAAGTAGAGAAAACCCAGACTCTGGGAAGAAGATATAGGACATTTCAATCTGGAGAAAAGAGAAGCTGCAGACATGAGGATAACATTTCTTCTTGCTCTTGTAATGGAAAAAGATAAATATTATGTGAATCCTTTTTCTCGGAAGCTGGCTTCTCCTCTAGACTCAGAAGGAACCTGTAAGAAACAATGGGAATCTTGGACCTTTGCAGCAACTGTAGCTGACCTGGCTGGGCTAGCTGCTGGTTGGGCTCTTTACAAACACCCTGACTCCTTTCTGTGAAGTGTGAAGGAAACTGGGTCACTTGGAGGTGAAAACAAAGGCAAGAGAATACAAAATGCAGTCCTGGACTGGACTATGAGGCAAGCTGGAAACCACCAAGGACCAGACAGAGGAAGGACTCCTTGTCGTCTCTCATTAACAGTGGAAATTACAGAGGGAACTATTCGGAACAGAAAAGGAAAAGATGGTGTGTCAGGCTGCTGCCATTGATATATTTTGTAATGCAGAGGTATGATGCAGCAGGAGGGTGTGCCTTAACAGGTCCATGCTGACGTATCCCCCTCTCTGACGTACCAGCCATATGAAACCTGTCTAGTATGAAATGATGCTCATTTGAAGGCAAGAGAAGGGGGGTTGAGAAGGAAGTAGAGGCAGAGAGTAGATGGAGAGAGGGAGAGAGAGGGAGAGAGAGGGAGAAAGAGAGAGAGAGAGAGAGGAGAGAGAGAGAGAGAGAGAGAAGAGCACAAACAGTTCTTTTATAGAAAGCCAGGCTCCTACCTGGCTGTTGCTAGGTAACTGTTGGGTGTAGCCTAGAAGAAATGCTCACAGCCATTATTGTTTAAGGAAAGGACTGTCCATCCAAGGCATCAACCAAGAGTTAGTAACACTCTGCAGCCCCGGGTTTGTAGATGACAGAGAATTTGAGCATGATTAACTAAAAAAGCAAGTTGGCCCAGATAAAAATCAAATGAACAGTAAATCACTAAAGACTTGGAATCATCAACACTAAACCTCCTATGAGGTTAATCTGCTTCATAAAGTCTTCAAACTTACCCCGACTCTGGTGAAAATCTTCCAGCTGATTTTTGCTGTACAATACAACCAAGTTCCAAGTTTCACACCTTTGGGAATCTGTGAGACACATCTTCCCTAACAATCAACTATAGCTTTTACTTGTGGGCTTTCTGTGGTTGAAGAGTGGAAGGCTCACATCTCTGCTCACACTTCTGATAAGATTGTCCTCTTCCATAGATAAAAGTCTATATTCCTGGTTTCATTTTTATTGGACAAATTATAAGTTGGGCAAAATTTATTTAATAGTTAACTACTTGGTAATAGAGGGGGGGATAGCGAAGGCCAAGTCCCGGGTTTCAACTTGGCCACTACCCTATCTTCTCTTATTAGACAGGGAACAATTAATTGTTCCTCTCCCTTGGTGTCTCTTTGCCAGTTCCTATGACAGTTTCTCCTCTTCTCTCTCTCTCTCTCTCTCTCTCTCTCTCTCTCTGTCCACACACACACACACCAGTGAGTTTCTTTCCAAAACTTCAGAAGTCAAGGTGTCCAATCCCCTTATAGTTGAAGTTTCAGGCAGTTGTGCATGTCTGGGATGGGTGCTGGGAACTGAACTCAAGTCCTCTTGAAGAGCAGTACATATTCTTAACCACTGAGCCATCTCTCCAGCTCCCCTTTCCATATCAGTCTCTTAACTTGAGAATTCAGGCCGGGCGGTGGTGGCGCACGCCTTTAATCCCAGCACTTGGGAGGCAGAGGCAGGTGGATTTCGGTAGTTCAAGGCCACCTGGTCTACAGAGTGAGTTCCAGGACAGCCAGGGCTATACAGAGAAATCCTGTCTCGAAAAACCAAAAAAAAAAAAACTTGAGAATTCAGTACCTTTCCGATGATTCTCCTTTTAAGAAACCAAATTAAATCTAATATAAACTTTAGTTTTGGGCCCAACTCTAGGTACTTTAACATATATTACTTCCCTCAGTCCTATTAATTTTTGTATATCTAGGGTTGGGCCAGTCTCCAGAATGCAGATGTTTGGCTAGAAAGGCATTGTGGATGAATATGAACCCTGGAGTTAGGCTGGGTTTGGATCACAGCTTCTATGTAGCTGTGCTACCTTGGGATAGGGATTGAATCTCTCAAAACCCTCAAAAATGGTCATTATTTCCAAGATCCCAGATGTATATAACACACACACACACACAAAGTCACGCTCAGTATAATTAGTAGAGGCTTATAAAATTTGTAAAATTATGTGTATCATGTATTCTGTACATTAAATGAATGGTTGAATGGACACTGATTTTAAAGGAAAGCAACGCAAAGGGCTTGTGTGTGTGTGTGTGTGTGTGTGTGTGTGTGTGTGTGTGTGTGTGTCCTGAAGCAACAAGGTTCAAGCACAAATGGAAATGGACTATGTCTTAACCTTCTGGTTCTAGGACTTCAATTACCTCTCTTCAAAGATGGTCTCTGGAGAAGTGGTAATGTGAGTCATGATCTCTAGGCAAGAGGTGAAGTAGATTTGCATCCTCTGAGACACACATGGAGTCAAAGTGAAATTTCTTCTTACAGTAATTCAGTGTGTGTGTTTGTGTGTGTACTTATGCATGCATGTATACATGTATGCTTGCGCCACAGTGCATGTAAAGGTCAAGGAGAACTTCAGGAATCTTTCTTTTCAATATGTGAGGTCTAGGGATAGAACTCAAATCATTAGGCTTGGTCACAAGTATCTTTACCCACTGGGCCATCTCACTGGCCCTGAAATCAAACATCTAATATTCTGGTTCAAGTCATAATTGCATTATAATTCCAGGGCATTTGCAGTTTCTTCTGAAGCCCATCTGTGGCCCATGTGCATCCATTATTGACCCTTACTGACTGGGAGGTCACAAAAAATAGTAGAAAAGAGATTTGAAGGTCTGGATGCATTTTAGTTGGAAGCAAGCCTGGATATTATTGTAATATCTAGCTCATGAAGTAGTAATTGTCTGAATTCTGGTGGCACCAGTCTGTGGAAAGGTAAAAAAAGCTTCCAGAGGCGTCACGTGGTGAGAACAGAACATGATGTGGCTCCTTCTATAAGAAAAGGAAAACGAGAGAGAGGGTTCAAGTTTTCCTAAGATATGACATGTCCATTGGGTAACTGTGTGGGACAATGGAGGGTGTCTGGCTCACTATGAAACAAACAATGGATCTGACCTTAGTTATAGTAAATTTGGGGTACTTGGGAAGCAGTAAGTGTAGAATATCCATCAGGGATCTGGAGATACAAAGATCTGAAGGAAAGCAGGACTTTCAGCACTAGCATCAGGAATCTATGATGATTAAGGGGAAAGACTAGGGTCAGACCAATGATTTTATGAGTTTTCATCTTGAATTTTGAGATCAAAGGAATCAAGAAGGCAAATAAATTGATTGTGGGAAACAACAATGAAGACATGAAATAGTAGAGTAGAATTGGGGGTTTGTGGTATGGAAGGGAAATACATTTGCATTGCTATGATCAAAATGCATACCAAGAAACAAGGAAACAACTTAATGGAGAAAATGCTTATTTTGGCTTGTTTTCAGATGTGTTTTCCTCAGGGAGGGAAAGGCATGTCCAAGCTCATGGCAATATCAGTGTGTAGCAGGGACTGCTCACATGGTGGAGGATCAGAAAGCAGAGATAGCTAGCCAAACCAGGGGGAGGTAGAATCTTTGAAGATCTGCTCTACTGCCAACCAGGGCCTGTCTCCTAAAGCAGCACTTCTCTCCTAATGACCCCCCAACCATAAAATTATTTTCATTGCTACTTCATAACTGTAATGTTGATACCTTTATGAATCATAATGTAAATATCTTATATTCAGGATATCTGATATGTGACTCCTACCCCAAAAGGGTCATGACTCAGAGGCTGAGACCCATCCCCCTAAAGTCTCCATATGTCTCCCATGCAGTAGGAAACAAGCATTGATATTATGAATCCTGTGGGCTACATTCAAACTCAAACTGTAACAGAAAGGGGGAAGGGAGGAGAGAGGAAGAAGAGAAGGAAGAAGAGAGGGAAGAGATGGAAATGAGATACAGAGTCACTCAAAGGGACAATTCAGCAGAGAATGGACAGCTCAGAAAGACAAAGAATGGGAGCAGAGGAATCAGTTGATGTCTAAATATTTAACAGATAGAGATAAGAGGGAGGAGCAGCTTCCTATTAAATAGCAGACAGCATTAGAGAAGACACATGCTCTCTAGCTTGAGAGAGGGAGAGAGAGAGAGAGAGAGAGAGAGAGAGAGAGAGGAAGAAGGAGGAGAAGAAGGAGGAGGAGGAGAGGAAGAGGAAGGGGAGGAGGAGGGGGAAGCTGGGAGGGAGAGAGAGGAGGGGAAAGGGAAGGAGGGAGGGAGAGAGAGGGGGAGAGCAGCACAAGGAATTCAAAGTCTGCTTGAGCTTCAATATGGATGACTGAGAATGTCACTCAAGTGTCTGACAGCCTATTAGTGATCAAACAATGTTTGTTTTGCAAAGACAGATGAGAGAGCTGGATGAACTTAGGTCCAGTTTCTAGGATTTTTTTTTTTTAATTATAAGCTTGGATATTTGAATTGGTGACTTAGAAATTTCTACTGTCTGAACTATGCTAACTTGAATGTGAAAAGCTATTATTGTCTTCTCTTCTGACATCTACATTACAAATCTTTTGAAGTCTTCAGCTCCTCATACTTCGTTATCTTATTTGATTAACCTCATGGGGTAGATAACACAAGTACTACAGTTTCCCAAAGTGAGGCTTTGACAAAGGTTCATTTCCAAAGGAACAGTCTTTGTGCTTTAACTATGCCAAAACTCAAAGGTGGGACTTTGACTTCTAATTCAATGTTTGTTCTATACCAGAACTCCCTCTAAAGATATATTCAGAAGTTATTGTCACTCTCTTGAGAGTCTTTTTATTTTAATCTTCCAGGTTATACAACCCAAGGTATAGAAGAGAATGAAACATTCAGGTTCGTATATAAACAGTTCTGTTTATGTGTTGTGAAATGTTGTGTGTTGTGTGTGCATGCATGTCTTGTTTGTGATGTTTGTACATAAACATGTATACATCTATATGCATATGTCAGGGAAGGGACATTTCCAAGACATTTTGAAACATGAAGCTTCTCGAATCTCTTGAATTCAAAGTAGCAGGGGCATCTCTTGGGTAGCATAGTTGCCAAAAGCACGGCTCACTGCATGGTTTTCAGACAAGTTTTGTCCCTTCCCACTGCGTCGGTGGACCTGAAACATGAGATTGAT